>JAJKFI010020798.1:3895-39922 GCA_029204185.1 Lerista edwardsae | reverse complement strand
CACACACACACACACACACACACACACACACACACACACACACACACTCATCATCAGAAGCTGTTCATCTTCTAATATAGATTTGTGCCACCGGACTACAGATCACATTAATTTCCTTTTACTCAAACTGCTAGTAGTCAGGCTTAACTGAGCTTAGGTGGGGAATGCGGGGACGCTACACAGGCTGCTCTTGTGGAAGACACATGCACAGCCAAAACAGAAGCTGAAAGGAACTCTGCAAGGAGGTTTTCCTGAGGAAAATGGCTTGACCTTGTCCCTCCAGGGAATTAGAAAATGCCTCTCTAGCAATGCAAAACAGAGGGAAAACTGCTCCGCTCCCCCCCTCCCAAGTCTGCTGGGTATAATGAGGTCAACAAGGAGTGAGCGAGCAAGCCGACTCTCGCAGTAAACAGCCAGTGAAGTTGGTGCTTTTATCAATTCAAAAAGGACTCAGACACTTCCTGCCATTTAATCCAAGACCATTTTTCTTTCAAAGAACAGGAAAAGTCTTGAGAGATTCCCACAGTGATCGCAAATGGGAACACCGAATCTGAGACAGAGGGGCAGAATTAACTGCAAGAGCAGCTGTTTCAGTGCTCATTTTCAAGCTCCACCACAGTGCAACTTTGCAATCTGAACTATAAATTTACAGTGCACTGCTTCCCAAGTTCTTTTCTCTTTCTAAAACAAGCTAGATCTTATCTAGCACCACATTCAGGTTTCCTTATTTACCCTTCAAATACATTAAAATGTAAACCTGCTGTAGAATTCTTCCCTCAATGCTTATTTGTACTAATCTGAATCAATATCCATTAATATCTTCAGCTCCTACCTGATTATATCCTGAATTCAGGATCCCACCTGGCCAACTTACTTCTCCTTGGAGTCTATATGCTTAGCTTTGCATTACAACTACAGTAAGTTCTACAGTGATTCTTGCATTAACACTACCTGCAAATTCATGTATTCGCAAGGGGCAGAATTGTCACCTACCTCCTGTTTCCTGCGATGCTGTTCTCAGAAATCAGCGATCTAATTGTCTCTGCAAACTTCTGAAGGTCTCTGCTGGCTTTCTGAAGGCTGCAGATATGTTCAAAATGGTGCCTGCGACCAGCATGGAGCCCTTTGCAATGGAACTTCCCACAGGCATTTCAAAGGGCTCTTCGCTGGTCGGGGGCACCATTTTGAAAATCCCTGCTGTCTCTGGAAGGTCTTTTCTGGCTTCTTGAGTGCAACAGAGATCTTCTGGAGGCAGCAGGGATGTTTCGAATGGCCCTCGTGAACCAACACAGAGCCTTTGAAGTGGCTGAGGGAAGCGGAAGTCCTAGATAAGGTAACCCTCAACTTAACCCCCTGCCCCTAACCCAATTGATTCAATAGGATTAAAGGTTCATTATATGTGACTGCTCTCCGCTAGGGTTTCTAGGAACCTAACCCTAGTGGATAGCAAGAACTGATGGTATATAGGTGGATCCCTGTATCCACAGATTCTGTATCTGTGTTTTCACTTATCCACGAATCAGGGCCCCCTTACCTTCCTTTATTCTTACTTTGTGTTGCTAAAAACATCTTATTGTTTGGAGATGGAGGCAGGGGAGAATCCTATACAACATAGGTTCCCACATCCACAGTTTCAGACTCACAGGGGCCAGGCACCTATCCCTCTGGACACCGGGGGGGCACGCCTGTATATGACTGCAGATAATGTTGTATAAAACCAAGGACTGATTAGACCACAGAACCACCCTAATGGTTTCATTTCTACAGGACTGCAACCCACCTGGTATCCTGATGAAAGACCAGCCATTCTGAGGTCTGACCCCTAACAAACCTCCTGGATGTTCTGGGAAGAACTGAGAGCTCCTTTTTAGCCAGTCAGCTGCTCGTTCAGGGGCTCCATGCAATAAACATTGCTTTGCTTCAAGGCTTCCTCCTTCTTTAAGTGCCCTGCGCTCATACTCTGCACTCCGATCACTGCAGTAGAAATCCAGAGGCACAGCCGTTACCTGTGGCATAAAAGAACACAGTTATACTGGAGATGATGGCGAAAATATTAACCAACATAATTTGTCCCCTTTCGGAATAGAATACTGAAAGAACTAGGTCTGGAAACTCCTTGAGTGCTCTCTAGATTTTTCAGACTGATTTGAGGTAGAGAGAAATTCAAGAAATTGAGGCACTATCGAACTGTTTCTATGTCTATGACCCACAAATGATATTTTGGTTGTAATTATTTGTTTTATTATGTTTTTAACTCTTGTAAGCGGTACCCTTTCCAGGAGAAAAGAGGAGCACAAATTCATTAAATAAATATTTTCTGTTCTGAAAAAAGCTACTATGATTATCATAGAACCAGAGGCAGATCTAAGGGAGGGCAAAGTTTTGCAGGAAGCCTTACCTTGCAGTGCAAATCACTCCTCTCCTGCACTGTTTTAGCCAATCCTCACAGGGAAAAGCAACATCTTGGCGTTGCTTACTGGCTACAGCAGCAAGGGGGAGGCGGGATTTACATGACAGGGTAAGGCTTCTTGCAACACTTAGAGCTTTGCCCTCCCTGTAGATCCGCCTCTGCATAGAACTCTAATGCTAAACTAGTTGAAGCACAGAATTCAGAAATTACATGGTTCTTGCCCAGAGAGTTACAAATCTGAGGACAGCAAAAAGGATCTGACAGAGGAAATTGGGGATAAAAAGGAAAAAAGTTCACTGGCAAATTACACTGTAGAAAAAATGGATTTAAAAGGTTTGATGAAGGTGAGAATTTCATGAAGGGATTAGGGAGAAGCATGTCACAAAGCTTGAGAAGGAGGATGATAAAGAAAATGCTAAATAACGGCAGTGATTATCGTAGTTTTACTGGTGTATTCCGTTCAGTATTAAACTGTGGATGTAACTAACATACATACTTCTGACTATTCTTTAACAGTTAAATGGTGGATTTAGGATTATGACCTGCTTGTAGACAGTGTGTGCAATGAAATAACATGCCAGAATCAATGCATGCGGACCTGTGTTATCCGTGTGGGTTCTGTTCCAGGAATCTCCACGGATAAGGAAAACCACAGATGTTGAAATCAGTGGTTTTTGGGCCAGCTCCACCCTCTGAACCCAACCAGAGCTGCGCTCCAGTCAGGTCTGGAAGCTGTTCTGAGCTCCGCACAGGCCATCCACTTCCGCCCGCGGGCTCTATGGGCCTCAGAATGACACCTGAGCATTGACTGTAGTGATGGGGAGAGCATGCTTCCTTATATTGTGTATGCAACCACCTAAGCTGTGAACAGGCCTCAGAAGGCCCCCACAATTGCACCATCATGCATATGTCTGTATTCTAAAAAACAGCTTGCATATTTTTGTACATTTTTTAGACACAACACATTCTTTCAACTTGATAATCCACTTGAAAATAGTTCTAGGCTATCTAAAGCCAAAATTCAATTTCTGTTTTTACAAGCCAATTTATCTTATTTTGCATGCCACTTTCCCTACTGTCAGTTTCAGTATGAATTATTGAGCCAAACAGTGTTGCTCACACAGGAATCTAGGCTTTATACCAAAGTAGCTATCTTGGACCATCTCCATCATTAAAAAAAGAAGAAAAAAAAGCTTTCTTTGCTGCTATCTACGCATAGAATGTTAGCCAAGCAACTCTCTCTTCAAATGGCTGAATAATATCTTGATAAGGACTCTGTTCCAGCAGACAAGGTTGCCTTTTGTAAAAAAACAAAACCAAATCCCATAATACTCTCTTATCACTTTTCAACAGGCTAAAAGACAAGTTCACGGTGCCATCCTGAGCAGAAGGCAACTGCTCCCAAACACATACATTTACACAGCTAAACAATGAAAGTCCAAAAACAGCAAGGTGGAGCCCAGATGCAGTGGGCAAGATACAAAATGCTATACAAGTTGTAATCATGGTGTTCTCTGTTTGCATAGCGGGTGCAGGGCATAGCTCCCATCTGGGAAATTAGTATTTATCAAAATGAAATGATAGCAAAAATAATCTCTTCTATACATAGTTCAGGAGGGGTACCTGAACTATTATGGAATGCATTACAGTCTTTCTATAAGTGAAACAAAATAACTCAAATTTGAATTTAAAAAAATTCACTCACTCCAAAATTAGACTTGTCACCCAACATACCGTTCTTCAAACAAGACATTTCAGAGCCTCTACAATTTTCATTTTATGAGGGGTATATGAAAGTCCATTATGTGAAAGGAGACAGAGATCACTTGCTTGGGCAATCAAGGGAGCAAATGTTGAGAAACATATGAAAATAGCCTAGATCAATCAATCAATCAATCAGTTACTTATATACCGCTTTTCAACATGAAGTTCACAAAGCGGTTTACAGGCAAATAGTAATAATAATAAAGTTAAATGGCTCCCTGTCCCAAAAGGGCTCACAATCTAAAAAAAAAGGCAGACCGCCAGCAACAGCCACTAGAAAGACTGTGCAGGGGTGAAGAGGGACAATTACTCTCCCCCTGCTAAATATAAGAGGAGCACCACTGGAAAAAGTGCCTCTTGTCCAGTTAGCAGGGGTCAGGCAAGCAGAAAACGATGCTTTGCTGTGCAATCCTATGCATGTCTACTTAGTTTAATGGGACTTATTTATTAACACTAGTATGCTTACATTCCAAATTTATTTTGCATACTATACTGGATTGCAGTCTGACAGCCTAGTCCTATACAGGTCTACTCAGAAGTAAGCCCCATTCTAGTCAATGTGGTTTACTCCTAGGTAAGTGTGCATAACACTGCAACCCAAGGGAGTAAAGATCAAAACATTTTATTAACTTTGTGCCTATAAATGCAAGTACAAGACATAGGCAAGCAACAGGCAAGCAAGGGAGAGGAACCAACCAGGAACAGTGAGACACGGACTTTAACTTCAAACATTTTTCATTCCTGTTCCCTAAGTACCCCCAGTGTGTGCACAACATTTGCAACCATCCAGTGCCACTGACTATTCCTTTGCCAGGAATAAGTAACTGCACTGGGTTAAAAAAATTTCCCTTGCTAAACAGACTGTAGTACCATCTCCCATAAAGAGGATGAAGGAAAAACATGCACTTGACAAGAAGCAAACTCTATAGCCAGCAATCCTTCAAATGCAGATAAGCCCCCCAAACCCTGCCACTGAAAAATGCTCTGTGAAGTGCAGCTACCGCTGTTGACGAACCTCAAGCATTCCACAGCCTCACCATCCCTTATTCGCTCCACAGGCAACCAGGCAGCCTTTCCAACATTCAGAGGCCAAAATCTGCTTGCCCATAAGACCAAAAGCACAGTCTGCAACAGTGGGGGCTAACGTGAGAACCTAAACTAACCTTTGCTGTTACTCTGCTAGGGTTGCTGGACCATTGCATACTACATATGACAGAAAGGAAGCTCCAGTATGGAGATGAAATTTTGGGGAATGCCGCACCTATTACTCGGTTATCTGTTATTCAGCTTTCAAAAGGCACAGGAAACCTGTAAGAACAAAAGGTCGGCGACTTCCTGTTTCTATGATGCAGCCAGAAGTCACTCTACTGATACAGTTTGATAAGAATTGTGACAGTTTCTGTTGTGTATCTGTTCTTTCAGGGAAGGTTCTCCTGCCCCACTTTCAAATCATAAACCAGACCCTAGACCTCTTGAGTGTTTGTATCCTATGCTGTGCTAATAAGTTATAACTCCATAGGACCATTCTGGTCCTGGGCATTAGAGATGGGAGCTATGGCTCTCATGCTTGGGTCTGAAGTGGTGAATGTCATAGGACTAGGCTCCAGGTAGACATCCAAAATCCCTGTGCTTGTACTATAATGAACTGTACTTGAGTGATTAGGATGTCAGGCTCTGCCGTGGGAGTCTTGGGTTCTGACCCTACCATCTCTCTCCCCTCCTTGTTGCTAACAGGACATCCACAAAACAGGTTTTGCCTTACAAAAGGTAACATTTATATATCGTACCATTAGGAAACAAGCCCACATCTCCTGTTCTCCACTGTACTATCCTGTCACGCTATTACTTCCTGTGACTTTGCTTTTATGACAGTCCTTCTGCCCTGCAAAACGCTTGCTCCCATCACACAGATGATGATGATGATGATGATGATAATAATAATAATAATAATAATGCTTGTATTTATATACCGCCTTTCTTAAGATCATTAGATTACTCTAATGACTGTAACTCAAGGCGGTTTACATAGGCAGACTTTTATTCACAAACCTGAAGGTTTTTACAATTATACAGAAACGTTCTATCTTTCAAGAACAACACTCATACAGATGGGTCTTTCTGGATTTAGCCTTCTGTCTTCTGCTGGCTGATAAGAGGCTTCCCTGCTCCCCCAGAGACATAGCTGACCAGCACACTCCTCCTCCAACAAGGCAGCTGGAACTCAGATTTTTAATCAGCCGCAGTTTGCAAGGTCTGCCGCTCACAGAGACGTCCGGCAGTCCCGAGCTGGCGACCTTCGGATCTTCAGCTTGTGACCATCTTTTCCAGAGGCAACATTTGCTCATCATGGCAAACATCACTGACAAATCTACAAATCTATATATATAAAAATGAACGTGGGTATGTGGATATGTGTGTGCGTCCGTATGTTCTGAATAGGCTCCTCAACGCCTCGACCGATCGGCACAAAACTTGCGGCCTGGCAACAAACACTGCGGGGGTCAGACACCCCTAGAGCCCCCAGGGGTGGGGGTACGGGGGGGTCCCCATGTCAAAACGGTCAGAAACGGCCAAAATGGGAGTCAAATCCACAGTTTCCGGGGTCGCCGAGATGAGCTGCAACGCTCCCGATGCAGTTCAGGTCTGGGTTTAGCCCCCCCCCCACGTGGGGGGCAAGAAGGGGTGCGAAACACAACGTCCGCCATGCCCTGCTGGAACGCCTGGACCAATTGGCATCAAACTCGGCATGCGGAAGCCTAGCAGCGTGGCCAAAAATACTGCGGGGGTCGGGCCCCCCTAGCGCCCCCAGGGGTGGGGGTACGTGGGGGTCCCAGCGTGAAAATGGTCGAAAATGGCCAAAATCGGTGTCAAATCCATAGTTTCCGGGGTCGCCGGGACGAGTGGCGACGCTCCCGATGCCGTTGGAGTCTGAGTTCAGCCCCCCCTTGGCGTGGGGTGTGAGAAGGGGGGCGAGACAAAATGTCCACCATGCCCTGCTGGAACGCCTGGACCGATCGACACGAAACTTGGCACGCATACACCTTGTGGCCTGATGACAAACACTGCGGCGGTCAGACTCCTCTAGCGCCCCCGGGGGTGGGGGTACGTGGGGGTCCCCGCATGAAAATGGTCGAAAATGGCCAAAATCGGTGTTGAATCCATAGTTTCCAGGGTCACCGGGACGAGTGGCGACGCTCCCCACACTGTGCGAGTTCAGGTTCACCCCCCCTCGGCGTGGGGGGCGGGAAGGGGTGCGAGACACAACATCCGCCGTGCCCTGCTGGAACGCCTGGACCGAGCATCACGAAACTTGGCACGCATACGCCTGGTGACCTGACGACAAACACTGCGGGGGTCAGACCCCCCTAGCACCCCCGGGGGGGACATGGGGGGCCCCAAGTGAAAATGGTTGAAAATGGCCAAACTCGGCGTTAAATCCATAGTTTCCGGGCTTGCTGGAGCGAGCGGCGATGCTCCTGACACCGTCGAAGTCCGGGTTTGCCCCCCTCGGCGTGGGGTGCGAGACGGGGTGCAAGACACAATATCTGCCTTGCCCCGCTGCAACGCCTGGAGCAATGTGCACCAAACTCGGCATGCGCATGCCTTCCAGCCTGGCAACAGACACTCTGGGGGTCTGGCCCCCCTACTGCCTCGAGGGGGCCCCAGGGCCCCCGCGTGAAAATGGTCAAAAATGGACGAGATCGTCCTCGGTTCTGTAGTTTCTGGGCTCACCGAGGCCAACAGCGATGATGTGGGAGTTCGGGTCCGCACCCCCCAATGTGGGGGACGGGAAGGGGTGCGATACGAGATGTCCACCATGTCCCACTGTGATGCCTGGAGCAATTGGCGCCAGACTCGGCATGCGTATGCCTTGAGGCCTGGTGACAAACACTGTGGGGGTCAGGCCCCCCCATGCCCCCGGGGGTGGGGATGCGCAGGGGACCCCAGGTGAAAATGGTCAAAAATGCCTGAAATTGGGAGATCAGTCAGGGATGGGTCAGGGATGGCAGATATAAACACCCGGGCGAAGCCGGGTACATAAAAGCTAGTGCCCCATATAGCTGATGCCTCGATTGTTCAGAGTGCAATCCTATCTCCTTCTTCCATCAGCACAGTGTGCAGTAAAGCACATTCATCTTACATGGTGTCTTTTTTTAAGGGCACTGAGCTGCGAGACAGGCTAACTGATGCTTGTTAGAGGGACGGCAGAGAGTCAAAGGGGAAAGGAATTTAAAAATTAGTTGTAATGAACAAGAACAGACTGCAAAACACTTCTCTTTGTACCGTTGACTAGTTCAGTGGAAACGCCTGATGTGGACATTCAGAATCAAAGATAATGCAAATAACTGACTCTAAGTGGATCTTAGACTGCCATCTGCAGTCAAGAGAGTGGTAGTGAACATAGCAGCTTCACACAGTGAACCAAGCCCACCTTCTCTGACTAAACACTACCAACCCTCATTCATAATGGAAGATGATGTCAGGTGCCCTACTAATGGCTTTAAAGAAGAAGTTGTTCAGGCTCATATGTTTTTCCCCTCTATATTCTCCACTAGACTTGTTGGAGCAGAGAAGATCATGTCTGAAATACTGCTAAACTCTCCCTCATGCACCTTGCATACAATAAGGTTATTTCAATAACAAACCTCCACAGCCTCTAGATCAGTGGTTCCCAACCTTTTTTTGTCCATGCCCCATCTAAGCATCTTGAAAATCCTGATGCCCCTCCCCGTGACATATAATTCTTATTGTACAAAAAGTGATCTCCTATCCTATTCACGTGGAGGAAGCCTAAAAGGCCATTAGCTTGGTTTAAACAAGGTTCCTAAGGACATGGCATCCATGAAAGAGAAAAATAAAAGGTGGCGCGGAAAGAACTTTAAAGAACTTTAAAGAACTTTCTTAGCTTAATTTATTAATAAGATATAAGAACAGTAAGTGGGCTTTCCAATTCACTGTTAATACCTCAAAACATTGCCAAGAATCACTAATAATAGCTCATTCTCAAATTGCCCCCCTTAAAAATCAAATTGCCCCCCTGTGGGGTGTGTGCCCCACGTTGGAAACCACTGCTCTAGATCACATGCTGCAAAACATGTTCATTTAACATGTGTTTCAAGATAGCCAGAAATGTTGTAAGGTTCTAGCTTTAGGTATTTAGGGCATAAAGTTCTATTGTTTAAGGATTTTCTCAATAAATACCATGGTGAGAAACATCAGAATGAAGGCAGAGATCTTAGTGGTTCCTAAACATTTTAACACCGGGACCCACTTTTAAAAATGACGTTCTATCACAGGGTTTCCCAAGCTGGGGGTTCCAACCCCACCATTGGGAAATGTTCCTGGGCCATTCCCCCTTAGGGGCCCAGGAACAGGTGCCTGACAGCGCCACAGCAATCATGACACTGTGGGCACCTGGGGGTCCCTACCTCCTCCTCTGGGATGGTCCAGGAGGCCTGCAGCCCTGCTGTGAGCTTCCCAGATGTTGTAAACAGCCCCGTTTGGCACACAAAAAGCACATCCTCTGGGATTACCTTTGAAGATCATTTGGAAATTTCAAACAATAGACTGCTGTGGCACAATAATTAGCTGGCAGAAAGTGTGATGAGCACATCATGTCTTTGCTTTATCAGCTGCACCAGTTGCCAGTCTGTTTCTCAGTGCAATTCATGCTCCTGGTTTTGACCTTTAAATCAGTGGTTCCCAAACTGTGGATTGGGACCCACCAATGGGTTGAAGCCCAATTTTTGGTGGGTAATGAAACTGATATGGCAGCCATGTGCATCAAGGGTTAAGCAAGCTGCTACTTGGGGGGAGGGAGAGCACTGCTGCCCAATCACCATTATAGCCACACACCTAGGCATTCATAAACCAGGCAACAGCCTAATTAATGGCTGCTCCAGAAGGCAGTTCCCCTTCCCCACCCACAGTAAAATGGATAAAAACCGAGCCTTGAACAGCTGGTAAAGTGAAATAATTTTCTTTTAGGCTTGTAAAGCTAGGTAGGTCCCATAGAGTGTTGTTTTAAAAAGTGGGTCTGAAGAAACTAATATTGATTCATGGGTGTGAATTTGAACTCCCTAAAACTATCCGAGGGTGTTCTACTAAGTCATTAGAGGGGCTATAATGTCTCATGAAATACTGTTCTGCTAAGCCACTCTAGAACAATATATTCCCAGTAATATATTAATGACATTAAGGTGGGAACAGACTCATTAATTAACATCAATTTAATGGAGTCTGTCCTAATCCAGTCCTAAATGTTATAATCAATGTTGAACGGGCCAACAAATGTTCAAGCAAGCAAAGGAGAGCAATAAAAGAGATCTGTAAACTGGCCACTATATTACTTTCCCCATCTGCACGAAGGTACTCATACCCCAGTTCAGACAATGCTCACAGATGTGCTGTTACTAAAACAAATACAGATCAGGAATGAACATGTGGTGACTTGGTGATAAGGACTTTCTGCTCTTTGCCTGCTCTTAAATGATTATTGCTCTTATTGCGTCTCCATACATAGTAATGATTTATTGCTTTGCTATCACTTTCAAATAAATAGTAGCCTTCATACTGAGGAGTGTACGCTAACTTAAACCAGGTATCTTCACTAGCTGTACCTTACTAGACAACTCTCAAGCACATTTAGGGTGGAGAGGATTTTCCTACAACAGATGGTTGACTGTACTCCTGGAGTTCCAAGCAGCTGGTCAAGACTTTTATGTGAGCAAACAAATAATTATGGCTTGCAAGAAACCAGAAGGCTTTCACGTTTATTGAACTATATAAAAAAAGAAAACTGTATAAAAAGTTAATACACAAGACATGCCTTCCTGATCTTTCAATTCATTGAAATTTCTTCTCACTTGGTCTTACCCTTCAAGTTCTGGGAGTCTGTCTGGGGTGCTGTGAACTAGAAATCTGGTAACTATGGCTACCAGAAGCTGTGGTTCCTAAGCTCCTACAGAGGAGTTGGGAGCCGGAGTAAGTCTTTGCAGGGGCGGCACTGGTGCTGCAGCGATCACAGCGCCACCACGACCAAGGGGCTTTTTTACTTCCCTGGGGAGCAGGATTGGCCTTTGACGTGCTGTGGGAGGCTTGCAGCCCACTCTGCAAGCCTCTACACTGCTCTAATCAGTGCTTATCTCCGATTGGAAGCTGTTTAGCAGAGAAAGTGCAGTTCAGAACGGCAGGGAGGCCCTCAGAGAGGGCTGCGTGCCCCCCACAACCTACCAAAGGCCAGTGCTGTCCCCCCCCCAGGCAAGTGAAAAAGCTCCATGGCTGCTGTGGAGCTGTGACTAGTATGGCACTGTTGCTGCCATCTCTGCAGGGCCACTCCTCTTAAGGGGGAATGCCCTGCTTCCGGTTCCTTGGAACCACTGCTACAAAACTATTAAAGGGGCCAATTCTGTGGTATGAAAATTATTTCCTGCACACAGCTGTACATGCCAAATTCCTATTAATTAATGTTTAAAAATTCTGAAGGTTTCCTCAGTGTCTTACTGTGTGAGAAACAACACTGTTGTTGGAAGCCGTCTGTGTGAATGAAAGTAGACAACTGGGGCACGCAACCTTTCTGCTCATTGAAGGATCTTTGCACAAGTGAAATACTGAGGAAGCTTCTGATGATATAAGCACTAATCTGGATACTACCCAAGAAATCTGAGAAGTTCACAGCTCTGACAATAAGGATGCTTAAGTACAGATGCAGCAAGATGAGAGACAGAGCAGGCTGAGATCAGTAGAGGCCAGCAGGGTCTTAGAAAGGATCCCTGCTATCATATACTATTATGCTCTTCTATTCACTTTTTCTCTCTTTTCCAGCCCAACACACTACTATTTACCCATATGAATATGGGGTCTCGTGCCAAAAGCCCAATGTGAAGATTACATGTGATGGAGAGAGGAGGACTTGATTTACCCTCTTCCCATTGGGCTTAACTGGCACTTGAGACCTCCATATTTTTTATTTTACCCGTTATTTGGAGTCTCTGTCCTTGGCTGCAAGTCAGGCTGACAACAGCTCAGTCTCTCTCCCCTACTTATGGAGAGACTGAGCAGATCAACAGCAATGAATTAGCAGCTACATCAGACATCTGTGAGTCAGGAATAAGATCTTCCACCTTACTTCCAACTAGAGGTCTGGGGGTCACTGTGGAAGTTAACATCCACAACTCCAAAGGGGATTATTCCTCTGTGTCAAGTGGAAGGGCTCTGTTCTTCACTGTCTCTATAACCCTGGTGAGGGGGGGGGTGTGAGGAGTTGGGAGAGGAACAGGATGCGGTGGGGCCGCTTTTGGATTTGGAGTTTGGTGATAACATCTTCCGTCTAGTTGGATTCTTCATTGTTTTCCTACTCTCAAAACTGTTACAGAGACACAGATGATTTGTGTGTGTGGATGAGTGAAAGGGTGAATGTGTATGTGTATTTTCTTTTTCCCTTGTGGGTAGATAGGTAACAGCCCTTGCCAAAATAACGTGTTGGGATGATTAATCTCAAATGTTTTTACTTGCTTACTTTATTTAGGGCACAATCCTAACCTGGAGTTATGCTGGCACTGTTAGGCCAGCAAAGTTTGGCCTGCACAAGGGACATCATAAAGTGCGTTTGGATCACTCTTGGAGTCGGAGAGGCCAAAACAGATGTGCGCCATCCTCCCTGACTCCGAGAGTGGTCCAAATGTGCTTTATGGTGTCCCTTGTGGCCGGCCAAACTTTGCTGGCCTGACTATGCTGGTCTAAATGCAGGTTAGGATTGCATCCTTAGTGTTTGATTTTCTAAGCTCCATTGTTATTTTTATAAAACTTGTAAGCTGCCTTGGGCATTTGCCTTAGCAAAGGAAAGGCGAGCTATAAAATTCTTAAATAAATCTGTCGGCTTGCATAAAGGCTTACATGCATAGACCTAATCTATTCACTCCCTACCCCACAACATTAGCGATACCAGATTGCCAGAAACCAACATTTTGTATTGAAAAGTTATATGTAAATACTGTTGATTGATTGTGTAGATCAGAGCTATACATATAGGATCCTGTGCAAACATGATGTTCAACCAAGAAGAGACGAAAAACTGTGACTCTGCTCTCTCTCCCCATCAAACACAAAACCTGCATCAACCTTCAGTTTCTAATAGTTAAGTACAGGACAAACTTTGGGGGGAAAAAACCAACAAAAGAAACAGAAAACTGAATACAATTCAACAAAAACTATGTATGCTGGAAAGAAACCGAGTGTACAGTGTGCCCCGGTAACCACAGATTCAATTAACTGTGTATCCGGAGCCCCTCCCCTGCACACCCATTACAAGTATCTTTTATTTTATTTCACACTTGCAGCATGTTTTTTCCACTACCTTCTTGCTAAAAGGAAAAACTGAATGTGGAGACAATAGTTTTCTCTGCAGCACGCAGGCTAAGTGAACATTAACAGGAAGCAGCTGTTCCTGCTTCCTGCTCACATTCAGTCACCCATTCAGTTCTTCAAATTTAGCAAGAAAATAGTGGAAGAAACACTTGCGCTGCATGACTATGAAAATAAAAGGTACCTTAAATGGGCGCAAGAGGGTGTGTTATTTATATAGCATTCCCCCCATATTCACGGTTTCCAATATCCACAGGGGGCCAGGAACTCATCCTCCCATGGATATCAGGGTCTGCCTGTACTGGGCTTCTTTTAGCCACATTTTTAAAAATATTCAGAAGACAGTAAATTTAAAAAACACAACACCCTTACCCTGGGGCTCACAACAGTCAAGAAGGATGGCAGCTCTGTGATTTGACAACACTGTTTCCATGAGGTAGCTGGTCGCTGATGAATGGTGTAATCGGAGTAGCCAATTACCGCTTTACAGTGGCTCGTGAACACAAGGTTCTAGAAATGGATACAATTCGAAGTGTTTATACAGCTTTGTAAAAATATTTTTCATAGTAATTCTATTCCCTGTCAGAAAGAATACTGATGAACAATTACCAAAATGTATTTCTTTGAAGAGCAGACTTCCTCTTCTGAAGTCACATTCTGAGAAATTATAACCGTTATTTAACTATCTTTCCAGAATTTATATTGATGTACAGCTTAATACAGAAAGCTAAGAAATACAATTCAGATTAGAAATGACCCACTGACTACAAAGATTAGCACTGAAGTGGATAGACGCTAAGCACAAGTACCATGAGAAATATTTTCAGAATATCCTGAAAACTAAGTTCAGTTCAATTACATTTCCATAACGGCCAAGGACTATAACAGAAATACAAAATACAATACAAAAATAGAAGGTATATATTTTAAAATTATTCCAGTGGATGAAACAGAAGTAAAATATTAGTTTTCATTACATAAATTATGACAATTCATAACATGACTGGTAATAAAAGCAACACAAGATTTTGATAATGCTAAATCGTAAGTTCCTGTTTTAAAAAGTGCTTTTGGACATATATTAACCAGCAAGAAGTAAACCTTTTGAAAAAGGAACACCAACACCACCTCACAAAAACCCTACTCAGACACTTCCTGGCTCCCACATAAATCAACTACAGGAACATGCCCAGTTGTTGCTTGGCAAGACTGCATCAAGCTGCTGGTTATATGAACTCAAATGCAGGGGGTAGAGGCTTTTTACAATAAATTTGGAACAGGACTGCCATGATTCCACAAAGAGAAGCAATCTCACGTTCATCTTCAGTGTGGAGGCACTGTTTTGTACAAGTGGCCTGCACATT
Organism: Lerista edwardsae; assembly: GCA_029204185.1. Lineage (NCBI taxonomy): Eukaryota > Metazoa > Chordata > Lepidosauria > Squamata > Scincidae > Lerista > Lerista edwardsae. The sequence goes on along the minus strand of JAJKFI010020798.1, from coordinate 25,021 downwards.
ATTATGGGGGCCAAAGAGCATCTGAACTGGACTTATGAGCAGAACAAAAGCGTATCCTATTCATATGTATTTCTTCATAGGTTTTGCGTGTGTGACTATACTAATAGTCCCAATATTCTCAAGTACACAAGTTACAACAATGAATAATAATTCTTTGAAAGTTTTGGCACGACTGCATGCTATGGTGGGGGAAAAGACAGGATTATCTGTGAGAATGGTAAATCACATGCTATTTTCCTATCTAACCAACCAACCTCAAAAGAACACGTTCATAGTAATGGCCAACTATTTATAGTTAATGTGAAAAGAAGGAACCTTGGAAAGATTCCAGAACAGATGTGAAAATCTTCAATTCTAGTCACTGAATATAGATAGCTTGACTAAAATGTTGCACGTAAATTATTGCCATACTCTCTTGCAACAAGAGCACCAACCTCCAGTTTAAAGACTCGACTTTTCCAACACCATATGCAGTGCACAACAGTTTTCACAGTGAAATCACAGAAATCTTAAAAAGCAGGGACTAACTGGCCAACAATAGTTGCTAAAACCTGGGTTCTAATTCAGTTTCACAATCTTGGGTACTACTACATAAAGAGCTATATAGGAAGAACAGGCCATAGGACGGTGATGGCAAAACCTTTTGAGCCTGAGTGCCCAGACTGCAACACAAAACCTTTTTTTTTTTTTTTTGCAAAGTGCCAATACGGCAATTAAACCTGAAAACTGAGGTTTTAGTTTAGAAAAAAACAATTCATATAGTTGAGGAGGGGGACGGGGAAGCAGGGGCAGCATCTTGGGCTGATAAATCAGATAGCCAAGTAGTTGACAATGCTGGTTGGAGCAGATGCGGCTGGGGGGGGGGGGGGGGGGACAGGGAGAAGCGGCGGCACCTTTTGGTATAGGAAAGACTGCGAGTCTTTCCTTCAGAGCAATTTAAAGCTAGCATCACCCCCCCCCCACACACACACACCTCGCCTTGATAAATCAGATCGCCAAGACTTGACAATGCTGGTTGGAGCAGACACAGTTGTGGGGAACAGGGAAGCAGCGGCAGCACCTTTTGGTATAGGAAAGACTGCGTTTTTCCTACAGAGCAATTTAAAGCTTGCCGCATCTCCCCCGTGGCTTGCCTTGATAAATCAGATAGCCAGTGCTGGCTGGAGCAGACACGGCTGCGGAGGGAGGTGGCAGCGGCACCCGGTGGGTGAGTGAGTGAGTGAGTGAGACAGCCTGCCAGCTACATGGCTCTGGCTCCAGCAGGCTCTCCCTGCCAGCCACTCAGCCTGCCCGTGGGGAAGCGGCAACAGCACTGGGTGAAGAGGGAGTGAGAGAGCCGGCCGGCCACATGGCTCTGGCTCTAGCAGATTCTTCCCGCCCACCCGTGGGGAAGCACACAACCACCCCTGGCTCCGCCAGGCCAGCCCAAGCGGTGCCCGCCCGCCTGGCAGCACCTCACCTTCCACGGGCAGTCGTGAAGGCGAGCAGAATGACGACCCCTGGCCAAACTTCTGCGGGAGGCTCCAATAGAGCTGCTGCTGCAGATGGTGCACCAGAGCCCAAAGGGGGAAAGGGAGGCTGCGCAGAAGGGAGGGAGGGGAAGGGAGGGCAGGGCGGCTCCTTGGCGCAGCCCGCCCACCCATGCGAAAACACACTCAGCGGCGCTGAGTCAGCGCAACCTCTCATGTGCCAGGCAACCTCCAGAATCAGGCAATCTCTCATGTGCCAGGTATGGCACGCATGCCATAGGTTTGTCACCACTGCCACAGAAGATTACAAGCTATTATAGATCTGGGGCAAAGAAGCTGGCTAATGACCCCTTTTCCTACCCATAAATGCTTGGGTTGGGAAAGGCACTTGGTATTCCTACCACCTACTTGACACACAGAGCACAACTTTTTTCATGCCTGTGCACACAGGCCACTTCCTTTTATGTTTGTTGTTAACTGTTGAATTCCTAGGAGCCCTTTCACTACCAGTCTAGGCAGGTAGCTACGTCCCATTTCCATCCAACGGTTTGCAGCATGGTTTCGTATTGCTGAGAAGATCTGCTTGAAAGTGCACGAATAATGCCCGCTTAAATCTCAGAAGCCAGAGGAGTGCCTAAGATTTTCAACAGCTGCAAGGGAGCTTCAGTGACTCCTCCTCCCATGACCAACAAGCCAAGAATCAACTATATACAATAAAATAAACAAATTAAGCATTTTGCAAGCTAAGAAAATTGTGTCACGTACACGTTACCGAATGTGGATTTTATTGGTATGTTGTACATGCCACCGTGCCTCAAGGACATCAGCTCTGAAATTAATGAATATTGATTGCTGCGTGTGGTTTCCCATCATGATGAATATCGTCCTGTCATGTTTTATTCTGTTTTATTCAAGCCTGGCTGTTTATTCAAGCCACTTCCACCATGCACATAACTAAAAATACAGCTTACCTGCAGCAAAGTACAGCTGTGCAAGTTGGGAGGGGAGAGTGCAGAACTGACATCCAGCAAAAAATCTTTGTTCTTCAAACACTGAGACTTATGCTGGTGATCTTCTTCTGGCTCGGCCCAGAAGCGCAAGTGGTGGAGCCTGTAGGTGGCTTTCAGAGACAGGAAAAGAGCTAACCATCTGAAAACAAACCATAACAGACATCCTTATTCACAGTTCTGTGAACAAGAACCTCACATAAAGGGAAAAATGTCGTAAGTCCTTTTCTTTTACAACATATGATTGGAGCCACCATATGTTTGAGAAAAAGAACTGCTAAATTTTTCTTTAAGAAGTCACTGTTGCATTCTGGCAGTTCTTCAGCAACTAAATGAGAAACTCAACTTGGGAACAACCTCATTAAGTCAATTCAATCACTTCCCTCCTTTGTTCCTAATTTCCTACAAAACTGCTCTATGTATGTATTATAAGAAGAAAAGCTTCTGCCAGATCAGGAGATACTAAATATTCAATACTACGTCATCCCAGAAGAAAAACAAGGTTTCATGTTGCAGAACTTCAAGCCAGGTTTGTGTACAAGTGTTCTTCAGCCTTGGGGTTGTGGCCCCAATGGGCCTGCAAAGCCTTAGTTGTGGGGTCGCACATATGGGAATGAAAAAGATGGAAGACCACTGGACTAGAGCATCACCAGGTCCTGGAGGAGGCATCTGGCACACCCCTTCAGGAACTGAGTCCTGCTCAGGTTCTTAGAAATTGTGCTAAAATAGCTTTCACTAGTTCCAGACTTCATGATCACTTTTTCTGTTCTCTCCAATAAGTATATTTTGTTACAGTGAACAGTGCTGGGATGGCATTATGGAATTGAGGAACGGGCAATGATGGGAGAAGGGTTGGTAGATAAAAGGGGGTCTCCAGTCTCTTATTTATTGGGACTGCGACAACAAAAAAAAGGTTGAAGACCACTGGTGTAAATAGAAAGAATAGTTTAGCACAACACAACATATAAGTCCCCAAACTCTCAGTGAGTGGTGGTTAAACGGTGCTTACCATTCCATCAGGGAGCTGCAGGAAAGCTCCTCAAATCATCCCCTGATAGTCACACCAACCAGCTGCATCTGCCCGGAAATCTGGGCACAAAGCCTACTGGGGTGGTGGAACCCGGAAGCAGGTGACCTGTGCAATTATTGAGGATGATCAGAGGGGCTTTTCTGCGGCTCCCTGACAGAATGATGAGTGCCATCCACCCGGGGGAGGGAAATGATGGGTCTCGGATCTGGCCTGCAGGCCGGAGTCTGGAGTGCCCTGGTTTAAATACAAACTCGTCAGAGCACATGGTTCAACTGTGCATGTGTGCAGCCCCCACCTCCAGTAAAATGACTCCCTCTTTCTGTAAAGGTGAACAGGCAAGTTTGAATTTATTCCACCTGTAGAATTCTGCCCTCAGCATACACATACCATGCATTTTAATGCAGCTCTAACCATCATATTTTCAGATGTGAACTCTTTGCCAAGGACAAAGAAAGCAGAGAGCATTTTCTTCCTGAAATGTTTTTGTATTTCTTCCTGCATCTCTGTTTAATATTATCAGTAGGGCCAATTTCATGCCTGACTGCAGATTTTACACTCGACCGAAACATTGGCATGGAATACACACAACTATAAACAAGTTTTCCCCCACAGAAGTCTATCCAAGCTGTGTAGACACACAACTACACACAACTATCCCCTATAAACAAGTTTCCCCCACAGAAGTCTATCCAAGTTTTACAGACAGCCTCACAGGCCGGGCTCTCTGTCACTGACACAAGTTTGAGCCGCAGGAAGCGGGAACAGGGGCTGCTTCTGAGTGGTGGTGCTGTGCCTCTGATCCCCTCCCCGAGGAGATCGGCCAGAAGACCTTCCTTTGCTGCTTCGAAGGAGGCAACAAAGACTTTTATTCAGCGGCGTCATGCAGCCGCGGGGGCAGGGAAGACGGTGAAACGGAGCGGTACGCAACGGGCGGGCTGCCGCTCACCCGTTCCTCCCTACCCGCCCAGCGTTCCGGCTGCATGACGCCGCTGCTTTTATTTCAATCTGACTTCTAACGTATGGTTTTCATTCCTGCTAGTTTGTTGCTATAGCTGGTTTTGTTTTATTGCTCTTTTTAATATTGTTTTATACAGCCTTTTAAGTTTTTGAACCTGAAAGGCAAGCTATAACACTTCTAAACAGACAAGTGGCCATGCAAAAATAAATACATACACTTATTTTTATAGCCTGCCCAAACGTAAGTCTGTTTTAGGATTCAAACTGGTTTTTCCTCACCTGGCCAGATGCCCCTGATGCATGAGGTTTGCCATCTCTGCTGGGGAAACATCAATAAACCGTAGGAAAGAGAAACAACTCTCTTTCTCAGTGCCTAGAATATAAAAAACAACGAAGTTGAGAATACATGCCACCTACAGGGTGACAACAGACAGACAAATATACATGACATACAAACATGTTTTCATGGTGAGCAATTACCATATTTCACTCAGATAATGCAATTATTCTTTCAGAAAGTACAGTCATTATCAACTTAACCTACCTACCTAAAATGTCACAATGTAACCAGATTAATGTATTTAAAATATTGATTTCCTGTCTTTCCTCTCCCAAACAGGAGGTGTTCAAGGTGACTCAACACATATTAAAATAATAAAAAGGCAAAGGTTTCCCCACAACCGAATGGTCTAGTTGTGACTGACTGTAGGGGGCGGTGCTCATCTCCATTTCAAAGCCTGTAGAGCCAGCGTTTTGTCCAAGGACAAGCTTCCGTGGTCATGTGGCCGGCATGACTCTACGCCACAGCGCACGGAACGCCGTTACCTTCCCACCGAAGTGGTTCCTATTTATCTACTTGCATTTAGGTGCTTTTGAACTGCTAGATTGGCAGGAGCTGGGACAAGCAACGGGAGCTCACTCCGTCACACAGTCCTGAACTCCCAACCTTCTGGTTGGAAAGCCCAGCAACAGCAAATTAACCCGCTGCGCCACCATGTCCCTAATATTAAAATAATAACACCCAATAAAAATACATTCAGGAATTACCAACAATTAAAAAAACATGTTAAACACTATAGAACACTAGGGCACAATATCAAAACAGCATAGCTAAGTGGAGATGGAACACATCAACATACACAGGCCAAATGGAATAGAAAGATTTTTCGTTGCTGTTGGAACAGTGGATGTGATGGAGCCAATCCCAGCACCTGGGTGCCACTGCAGAGAAGGCCTCTTATAAGCAATCAACAAACCAGAGGTTCGTTGGCCAAGGGTGGAATACGCAAGAAGACCCTCTCAGTTGATCTCAGGAGGTGGAATACTGGTGGTGTTGGGGAAGGTGATAGCCCTCCCTCTAAGCTGCATGACCATGCAGCTGGAACTGCCCAGCTTCCCTCTCAGCGCTCCAGAGCCTGGTGATGACAATGATGGCATCGCTGAGTACTCCAAAGCCACCCCTGAATAGCCAGCATAGACCTCTGTGCATTCCAAGAGGGAATTACAAGGAACATTATGTTCAATAATGGTGAATCCATTATGTTCAATAAATGTTATACTGTAAATGACCTAATTTTATCCTAATGGTTTTCAAGGACTTTAACCTACCCCTCCTATGAAAGAGAGATTGCTGCATGTGGTCCGGTGCAAAGGGAGAAAGTACAAACTGCAACCACCTAAAAATTAACAGAAGAAAGAATCAAAATGTGACAATTTAGACAAGCACTGCCTAATTCTAGCTCAAAGTGTTGTTTGATAACTTTGTATCTCACTTTCCTCCAAGGAATTCAGAGCACGATTTTTACCAGGTTACCACCCTGTGCAGTAGTTTAGGCTAACTAACTCACAAGCAAAGTGGCTTTCTTAATGCCACCCAGAGAGCATGGCCCTGGGTTTTGTGTGCAAGCCCAAAATTTATAATTACTATGGAGTTGTACTGAGGACTGATAGTAAGCTTGCCTTTATATTTCTTAGCGATATCTCTCCACGGATGAGTCTGAAGAAGTAGATCCAGGCAATGTGGACCGATTACCATAATTAGAACTGGAAAAGAAGAAAGGAATGCCAATAATCTTACCTGTCCCGTGAGTGGTTAAACACCCTGATCTGCCCATGACGGTAGAGAAATTTTGAAATCTGATATGGCTTTAGTGAAATGTGAAATGGAGACCATGTTTCTTGTCGCTCAAATAGTTCTGGGTGATTGCACACCTATAAGGAAATTTAAGTATCAGAAACTGCTGGGAAACAGGAGTTACTGCGTATTAGATCAGCTAAGCCTAAGCGTATACACATGAAATAATATCATATTTCCCATTTGCCCTGCCTCCTCTCTCCTTCCTCTGTTGTTCTCCTTGAGTCTTTTTTTAGGTTATGAACCCACTGGGACAGAAGCCTATCCTTTCATTTATTGCCAAGTGCCATATATTGAATGGTGTTATATGAATTGAATTATTGAATAATTATAACTTAATTATAACTTAATTATAAATTAACTAAATCTACTTGTTTTTCAGTCCACATTTTTGGAAAAGCTACATAAATTGTGGTTTTGTCCCAAATAGTACTATTCTGGACCACTGAATAGTGACAAGAAGGGGAAATGGAGGCTGGGCATATGAAGTTGAAAGCAGCGTCATACTACAGTATCTACTTTTGCCTCCTTCATTTCTCTCCTGTCTTTTTTTCCAAAATGAACACACACTTCCCAACACAAATTATACTTTATTGCACCAAGTCTCAAGGACTCGCTTTGTAAATGATGGCACACAGTTGCAACTGAGCAACTGCAACAGTTATGGATATGCGTCAATTTTTTCTCTCATGCTCATCGGATAGGCATTGTTAGGGTAAGACTGCTGTTCATACATCTTACCTTCCTGAACTGCATGACCAAGTTCATGAGGCTACTGGTAGTGTTCTGTGCTTGCTGGGTAGTACCCATGGAGGACTGCAAAAGGTCATCAATAGAAATTTTGTTCTTCAAAGCCTGGTACAATAATTTTTGTCGAGTGGTTTGCTGGCAATACATAAGAATCTCAATCTAAACAAAAAAGAGAAAATGTGTAAAACTGACTATCATAAGAAGATAACAGAGTCAGGAGACACACACACACACACACACACACACACACACCCCATGAACATTCATGTCATATAAAGCTTTCTCCCATAAATGTCTAGGGATATGTTCATTAGTGCACTCAGGGTTCTATGATGAAAACTGTAAAAAGTTCCTTCCTGATTATTTAGAAAGGAACCATTCTTTGCACAAAATGCACAGAAAAATATTTGTTATAGCAGAGTAGTGAGAAGCCTACCCTTCTCCAAGAAAATGTTTTAACTAGGAATTAAATTTCTACGTTTAATAACAGAATATGTAAATGTTGCATATCTATCCTGGTCATGGAGTCCTTCTGTAATTTAGAGCACAATCCAAACAGAGTGATTGGCTGATACCAGTCCCCTGCTGCAATTGGCCCAAGTGTGTTGTGAATGTGCCATAAAGCACGTTCATGACTACTCTTGAGCTGGCACGAAGACGTGCGCCGTCCTCCCTGTGCCGGATCCATCCCCAGACACAGTGAGTTTGAAATGGTTCTCAGGTACTGTGGTGGGAAGGACACAAAACAGTACTTCTGCAAGTTTTGCTCACACAAGTTTGGAAACAACCAATAGTAGGACAGTACCATACACAAAAGCCTGAAGGGAAAGGGAAAAAAATGCAAAAAGCAACACAGACTTCAAATTCTCAGCAAGTTTTGTTTTGCACCTTGTCGGACAGTTCATTTTCCACATCTTTCTTGATTCTCCTCAGCATGAAAGGCTTCAAAATCATGTGCAAGCGGGATAACTGATCTGAAATTAGAGAAAAAGGTGTATAATTATTATGTCAATGATGAAAAGCTATGTTCTACTGTTTTTTGTTGTTGTTTTGACAGCCTCATTTAGCACACCCACTGGTGTGGAAACACAGGTGTGATGCAACCCACATCAGGGATTATGCACCTTTGTAGGTCACAGGCAATTTAGTTGGAATTTAGAAAGCTGAACTGAAGGGTAGTTAAGCCATCAGGAACCCGTTGGTCCTACGACTACAGCAATGCTGTGGGAATCTATCCACAAGGCATTTAATTGAGGGACCTATGAGAGCTGGCAGGTGTGCTTCAAACACGGCAAGTAAAACAGCTACGCTCCCTTCCTCGACCCAGTTCCCAATCAGACACTAGGTTTCCAGCTTAAACAGTAATGTCTCTAGGCATTGGCCACCTGTAATGCCTATGAGGTATTTCATCCATCTGCGTAAACTGTCCTGGGGCCATCAGGAATGGGAAAGGAGTTTCTGCTATTGCTATTCCTGATAAATCAAGTGATATTTCTAGGCAAGATTGGAATCTCTGAGGGTATTTAACCCAACGCAAGCAGAACTTCCAGCAGTTTCAGAAAGAAGAAAATGCTAAATGGGCACTAACAGAAACACAAGAAGACTTTCAAATTATTGGTTTCTATAAGAAAGTCAGAGTTTGCTTTATTCACTGCTTCACAGTGAATAAAGCAAACTGCTTCTTGAATATCAGATAGCTTCACAACTGCTTTTTGAGTATCAGAAAAGCAGCCGATAAATCCCAAAGTATGTGTACACAACCTAGCAGTTCGAAAGCACATAAAAAATGCCAGTAGAAAAATAAGTATAGTACTTCGGTGGGAAGGTAACAGCGTTCCATGTGCTACGGCGTATAGTCATGCTGGCTACATGACCACGGAAGCTTGTCCTCAGACAAACGCCGGATCTATAGGCTTAGAAATGGAGATGAGCACCGCCCCCTATAGTCGATCACGACTAAACCATTCGGTCATGGGAAAACCTTTACCTATGTGTACACAGTTACATGCTTTCCCTCCTATTGCTACTACTCATTCCTCAATTACTTCCACAGTCTTGCACAAAAATAACCACAGAATAAACCTAAGTCTGGATCTAAAATTATAAAACTATCAACAATGAAAAATGTCAGTCTTGTGGTGAGTCCTCCTAACATAATGGAATTCTGATGAAGAAAACACAGGCTTCGACACAATACTCACTCTCATCAATGGCAGACTTGTTCTCTGCATGACTTTCAATATCTTTAGAAAACCACTCATTGAATTCTTCATGAGAGTCGAACAATGTTGGCATAATGAAATGAAGCAAAGCCCAGAGCTACAACACAAGTGTAAAAGAAGGCATGAGAAGATTACCCCACTAAAACCATTAACTTATAAAGGTCTTTTTCTGAGCATACAAAATAGACTAGAAACAGAGTTGCTTTCTGGTAAATCCTATGCTTCAAAATAGTTAAAAATCACACACAAACATCTGGCTGGGTTGGCCACTTAAAAGGACTATCATACATGCAAATCAGTATGAAAATAGCTTAAAGGTAGAAAATCCGCAATCTTTCACTTCCTTATCAAATAAAATCAGCATATAAGGCAGGGGGTCCTAAACACCCTGGGGGACCACAAAGCACTCTGAGGGGTGTTGCTGGTGATGAGAGGCTGCGAAACTGCAATGCGAGGATGCAAAAGACGGTAAGAAGCTTGGCTAGGCTGGCCGAACCCGAGCAGTTTTCGCATGCTGGGAATGGCCCTCCCACCTGACCTGAGCCCCTTACCATCCTTTGCAGCCTTGTGTCATAGTCTGCGAACCTGAAAGTAACTGGTGATGATGTCATCGCCAGTCACTACCACGACTGGGAGTCGTGTGCTCCGTTTGCAGTGCTGCGGAGGAGGTGTTGTGGGGCTTGGAAGATTGGGAAGCACTGATACATGGGGATACAAAAATGCAGACTCGTATATTGATCCCATGAGACATCAATCACTGGTTTACCATGCATTTTTAACAAACCTTTCAGTCCAGTGAATGGGATATAATTCCCATAGCCAGAGCTTTAAGCCAGTATATATCCAGTTTGCTGTTTCTGCGGCAAATGTTCCTACTGCCAAAGACTCAAGCCACTTTTTAAACACCCAAAGCAGCAAATGATGATTTAACTGAGTGCGTGGTTCACCTCAAAGAAACTCCCTGGCGTCTGATCGCTTTCTTTAAAAAGGTATCTAGAACAGTGGTTCTCTAACGTTTTAGCACCGGGACCCACTTTTTAGAATGGCAATCTGTCCGGGACCCAGCGGAAGTGATGTCATTGTAGACATCAGAGCCTGCTGCTTTCCTGATAATGCAAGTAATAAGTTGGGCTATTTCTTAGCCATTTTCCAACAGCGAACACAAAAGCCTATTTACAACTTTGACACAAGCAAAACATCCACACAGCCCTCCCCATTTCCAGCATCCCATCTTCCCATATTTTCAATATGGCTGTCCTAGATGCTTCGCGATCCACCTGAAATTGGCTTGCGACCCATTGGTGGGTCCCGACCCACAGTCTGGGAACCAGAACATTGCCAAGCAGGGAGGGAAGGGAAGGGGTAAACTAGGCATGCATACCTCTGCCATGGTGTTTTGGATGGGTGTGCCGGTCAGCAAGAGTCTATTTCGACACTGGAACTGAAGTAAAATTTTCCAGCGAACACTGAAAAACCAACGTGTCTCCATTGGTAAAAAAAGAAGTACGACAAAAAGTGGCATAAAAGAAATCAATACTTGACATTTTTAGATCTAAAAAACAAATACTGCATACACTTCCCTTCCATTTAAAGGCCTTCACATATCAACCCACTTCTAAACTACTGCCCTTCGTCCAAGGAGCTTAGAGTGGTGTACATGGCAATTGCGTAGCTGATGGGGGGGGCACAGGACTCCGGGAGGCACTCCGTGTAATGCCATCCCCACTGCAGCAGCCTAAGTCGTCCCACCCTTGTTGGCAACCATTCTCTCTCCAAATGCAACTGGGGCTATGTTCCAAGGGCATCTGGAGGGTGTTCTGAGGGCCAAAAACAGGAAGGTGTGTACTAACCTGTGAACTCCCCCAAAACTTGACAGATTGACATGAATGACAGGCGCGCTGAGGGGAAAGCACCTTCACTTTCACCTTCTACAACTCAGCTGCAAACGCGCCCCAGAATGCCCAGCTGTCAAAATCTGCTTAGAGCGGGGCGCGCTGCAACAAAAAATAGCGATCGCGTCTTTTTAAAAGGAAAAAACTTTCTCTTTGTGCTAATCTGTCGCTTGGAGAAACGGAAGACCAACCGGTGCCTTGCAAGGCACCGGTGCCTTGCAAGGAAGTCTGGGTGACTTCCGGGCGCCCCTCCCCTCAAGAAGACTTGGAACTGGCCCGCCTATCTGAGGAGGAGGAGCTACCCACACGGAAGGACTGGCCGTGCTGTGAGGCACCAGAGAACAGTCACTTCTGGTTTTCAGTTGAAAACCAGAAGTGATTATTTTCACTCTTCCGGAAACCTGAGAACACCTTCCGGATGCAACAGGAACACAGCGACCCACCCCAGACACTTAAGGAAACTGACTTTGATTCATCTGGATCTGAGGGCAGGGGCCAGGACCCACATAGGTTTCTTAGCATATGAAGCCAGTTAGGCAGGGACAGTATTGTTCTAACCAGTCTAGTGTTGGGTACTTTTATTGTTTACTGCACCCTAGTTTCTTTTCTATCACTGGTCAAAAGAGTCACATTTCTTGTCTCTTATGCATAAATTACCTGGAACTACTCTTGAGTGCCTGTGCCTCATCCAGCACCATATATTGCCACTTGACTCGTTGAAAATATTTAACATCTTGGACCACAAGCTGATAACTGGTGATAACCACATGGAAAGGAGCGTCCTGAGTATACAAAGTCTTCTGCAATCAAAAAGAGAGATACCTGAGCTGACACATCACTGGTATAAAGGTAAAGCATGGAATGCCCACATTTTTAAAATCTCCTTTTCCATTCCATCCCATTCCTCCAAATCCAGGGACCTCCAAATTACAGCCTGAGGGCCACGTTCGGCCCGTCACAAGATTTTATCTGGCTTGCAGCAACTTGATTTTTTTGCCAGAGCATGCTGATTACAAAAAAAAAAAAAAAAAAAAAAAAGGAGATCCAAGTAAAACTTTAAATTTCATTCATTCATAAAACTGATTTTTCTTTCAGCCCATGAAAATGTGTAAAATATATGATGTGACCCTTGTACTGAAAAGTTAGGAGACTCCTGTCCTAAACGGCTGGATTTAATGCAGTACAAAGCTACTGTTTTGATCACTGATTTGTAAGTAAGCTATTTCCAATTCAGAGAAAAGTTTCACATCGACCAGTTTTTATTTTTCACTTTTAAAAGTCCTACATTTTATTTTTAAGGTACAAATAAGCAAACCCTACATGGAAGACAAAGCCTTCACCTCAAATGCAGGGGATAAAAATCTAACATCATTCTACTGCACGATATATTCTGTATTACTAACTGAGAGGTTCTGCATCATAATGGTTGCATCATAACACATAGTTCTTATGACCAAGGAAGAGATCTCGCAACGACTGCCCGCTGAGACTTGTCTGAGGCATACTGAAAGAACTACTGCTGTGTTGCTGCAGTGTCCTCCTGTCAAATGTAGGAGTAAGGAAAGCAAACTCTCTGAAGTTTAACAACTGAACACATGAAGCTATCTTATACCAAGATATATTGTAGGTCCATCTAATTCAATGTTGTCTACACTGCCTCTGCTCAGGCAGAGACCTTTTTCCAACCCAGCCTGGAAATGTCAAGAATCAACCCTGGAATCTTCTGCATACAAGGCATGCACTTTACAAGTGCACTAAGTTCAGGGGGACAAACATCTGCAGATGCCAAGCCTGAGCAGGAACTGTGATGCTTGGAAGAAGGCATCCTGCATCAGGATGTACAGTAAATGACTGGTGAGGCCTGGTGCTAAATGGAACCCTGCAGGTGGAAGGCTATTAAGGTCTGGCATCAAAATGTAGAGGCAGATATTGGAGAGACAATGGATATTAAAACAATTCTGAGAAGGCAAGGTGTTTTTTGGAATATATCAGTTTCTGTTCTGTAAGAAACAATAAGCAGCATAAATTAAGAAAGGGGGGAGTTGATAATACCTGACTCCAGAATTTCCTGATCACTTTTCGGTCATGAGGATTTCCCCAGTAAGGCAGCACCTAGAACATACACACAAAATCCAAATAAGTACATTCTAACACACCTGAATAAGATCTTTCATATTTCTGCTCTTAGCAAAAATCCCAGAAACCACTGTTGCTGACCAAATCAAAGTGGCATCAAGGAGTTATTCCTAACTTGAAAGAAAAATGCAAATTTTTAAAGCATGGATCAGAGGAAACTTGTTCCTAGAACACACACACACACACACACACACACACACACACACACACACACACACACACACACAGAGAGAGAGAGAGAGAGAGAGAGAGAGAGAGAGAGAGAGAGAGAGAGAGAGAGAGAGAGAGAGAGAGAGAGCGCCATAGAGAGAACGCAACAAGCAGTAATGTTTAGAATTTTAATGGTTCACAGTGTGGGTTGATTACATTTAAAATGCCCATTAAAAAACTGATAACAATGCATCCTCTTTGTCATGTTTTAATTAGCATATTCCCTGAAAATATATAAATACAACATAATTGCCATAACAATTAAAACATATTGATTTGCACTAACTGACATCTGCTCAGACACAAGGGCACAGTAGTGAAATCAATGGATTTCTCAGAATACAAACACAAAATCAGATGGCCAGGTTCAGATGTAACATTAAATCATGATTTTAAAACCATGTTTTAGTATCACTAGCATCAACCTCAAAGCCTGCATGCGAGTGGAGATTTTTCCTCTGCAGTGTCGAACAACCTGTGCATTGTCAGCTTTGAAAAAATGCAGTCTATTCTAACACGGTTTGTTAAATGAATGATTTTTGGCTTGTTATTCAACTTTAAAGATTTCTTAGGAATTACAGCTGATGCAGAATAGACCTGGGAAAAAAACAGGTAGCCAATACAACATAAGCTGATAAACACAGGGAGAATAACATATTCAACCTACTCTGCAGTGGATATACTAGCTAGCGCTTTTCTTCTAGTCTAATTCAAAGCACTGTCGCTTCTCCGTAAAAACCTTTGTGACACAACCTCTCTTGTTGTCTCCAACCTCTCCTTGTTTGAGCCTTTTCATCAGTTAAGATCTTCTAATTGGAATGCTTTATTTACAGTTATTGTGGGAAGTCAAATCATTAAGTGTAGGAGCATGGCTTTTACTTGCCAACAGACTCTACAATGATCTTTTATGGAGATTAATTAGCTCCTCTCTTATAGGATTCTGAAAAGGGCTACATCTATTTTGGTGTCTGCTGGAGGCTGAGGAATTGACTTGACATTGATTTTTGGCTGCTGAGTACTTGGTAGTTTATTCTGGAATTTTACATTGAATTATGGGTTAATACTGTTTCATTGTATTGTGTTGGCCTTTCCTTTAGTCATAAGTATTTCAATTTATGAGCACTTTAAATGAAGAAATACAGTCTCTGTCTAGACTACATAATTTAGGAAAATAATCCTGGTAATGCTCCAATTTGTTTGTCTTCCATAACTTACTAAAGATGTTACAGTTCACAATTATTATCTACATCATTGTTTGACTCTATATGTCCTGACCATTCTACTTCAGACTCCTTGTACTTTATATAAGACTAGCGTTTCGTTACCCGGCGTTGCCCGGGTAGTTATTTATCCCAAGATTCTATTAGACATGAATTGAACCAATCACAATTGCTGCTGCAGAAATAAGATTCGTTTATTACCAAGAGAAAGTAAAAACAGTAGAAATACACTGTTCTCCTTACACCCTCTATTAATTAGTCCTACAAGTGTTCCTTTTCAATTTAATATCATTAGTTATACTGCCATCTGCTGATAGAGGCAGGAAGTGCATTAAATCATTGAGTGCAGAGTCGCTAGGCCAGCAACTAGCAACAGAAGTCACTTCACACATAACATGGTAGCCACATTGCAGGAATGGGGCTGGCCAAGGTATGGTACTGACTTAGAGCTTTGCCCATCAGAGGGCCCACTTGCCATACTGACCTCTGAACCTTCACTATACCAATAGTAGTGCCCAATGAGCCATCAGAGAGCAAGTATTAATGACAGACTTTCCAAAGAAAAACATGCAATGTGTTCAGAAACACAGAAGACATGTATCAGAGATGTGTGGTCCTCCAGCATGCCTATGTTGCACTTGTAGGGACATGTATCTTCCTATCATACATTGCATGTTTACTATGGGAAACACAAGTGGAGCCATGTTAGTACAGGCATGCCACCATATCCACATATCTGGTATCCTTGGTTTCAGTTATCCGCGGATCTGAATCCACCATCCTTCCCATCCTGTCCCCACATCGCTCTTCTGCCCCGCTGCGGCTGGGCTGTGAACAAACCCTGGGCTGTGGGTTCTGTTCCGGGCCAAATTCAAAGTGCTGGTTTTGACCTTTAAAGCCCTTCACGGCTCGGGCCCAGGGTATTTGAGGGACCGCTTCCTCCCGTATAATCCTACCCGTGCTCTGAGGTCATCCGGGGGGCCCCTTTTGACTGTGCCGCCACCAGGAGAGGTGAGAGGGGTGGCGGCCAGGAATAGGGCCTTCTCGGTGGTGGCACCCCAACTTTGGAATACCCTCCCCTTAGAGTTAAGAACTGCTCCCTCTTTGGCGGTATTTCGGCGGGGGCTGAAGACCTTTTTATTTCAGCAGGCTTTTAGTCGCAGACAGGCTGGCTGGTTTTTGCATCCTTTTTTATACTCTTTGTAAATTTTATGATCCATGGGATTAGTTGTTTTATATTTTATTTTTTAATATTGTTTTTAACTATTGTCTTTTAACTTTTATGTAATTGTTTTATTGTGTTTTAATTTGTAATGCCACCTTGAGTGCCTTCGGGCGGAAAGGCGGGGTAGAAATTTAATAAATAATACTGTAAATAATAATAATAACACTCAGCTCCCCAAACCTACGCGCTCTGGGCACTATTCAGCGCACATGGGCTTGGAGAGTTGGCTTGCTGACACCCTCGGAGACACTTCACTCAGAGCTCCTGCGAGTAGATTGTCATGATCCACCCACTGGAGCCCTGAGGGAAATGCCACCCTGGCAGTGAGGAGCGCGTGAGTTTTGACAGCTCGTTTGGTGGTAAGCAGCGGCGTTTTTTTAAGGGTCCCTGCAAGGTGGAGTGTGAAAGCATGACTGCTGCCAACGGCTTTCAGCAAGCCAGCGGAGGAAGCTGTTTGCTCTTCTCTGCGATTTCAAGTAACTGCAATAGGAACTGGAAAGCATCCCCCACGGATACAGAGGCATGACTTTGGAAAGCCTCCAGATGAACTTACTAGTCAGGTGTTGAGGAGATGATACAATTCTCTCCTATGAACAAACACCCCTTAGGTTATCGACCAGAAAATTAGAAATCTACAGCAAAAGTGGCAGGAAGAACTATGTCAATTGGTCTTTCCACATCATTTCAGTCATCAAGCTAAGCAGATCATGAATATTACAAAAAAATTAAATAATTTAAGTTTTTCAGAAACTTTTTAGAATAATCCAAGAATCATCTCAAGTACATTTGTTACCTTAAATCTTGGAACAAATCTGGCAAACTCTTGATGCCAGTTGTTTAGCGTGGAAGCTGGCGAAATAATTAAGAAGGGTCCCCAGATGTTCTCTCTCTGGAAGAAGAAAAAACATTCAGTCCACACAAACTTCTACTTATTATCAAGTATAAAAGAGATGTTCAGTGAACTCACGAATTCTAAAATCTAAAAGGCATTTATACAAGCACAGTCAACTTTGATTAACTGATGACGTCTCTTTAATGGGCACAGGTGGACTTGAAGTTTAAGACAGACTGAAAGGACGTATCTGGATAAGGGTATAGTTGAAGTGACACTGAGGAAGGTTAACTGGTATCAGGGACCCTGTAAAAGGTGGAATTGTACAAGTTGCCAAAAGGCTCTGAAGAACAAAACAATGCAGGCTAATTTTGGCAATGTACATTGAAAGGAAATCTGATTGTACAAAAGTAAAACCTGGGTCCCACACGAAGCATATGTCTTCACTTTAAGTCAGTTGTATGACAGAGACTTTACCTACCTCAGCCAGATGCGCTAGCAAGGCAATACTTTGCACTGTTTTACCCAGGCCCATTTCATCTGCCAGGATCCCATTGATGCCCTAAAATAAAACCACACTACAGATAAGTAACCCCACAAATTCTTTGTAATGTGTTTTCGCCACAGGGTTAGCAAATAACTCTTATTTACAACAATTCCTCCATCATACTGTAAAATTTCCCATAAATGTCTCCATCTATTTGTAGGCTTAGCAAGTTGCAACTTACAATATTTCTTCAAATAATGCAAGATGCCATTTGAAAATTCCACAGTAGGCCCTGTCCCTGAAAGACAGATTCTCAGGCTGTTCTTGAAAAATATGGCTTGATTTGCTTATGTAAATTGCAAATCATAAAAGAGGCCATTATTATTATTAAGACAATGTGTTTCAACAAAAGTGTTTTCAAAGCAGTTCTCAAAGTAGCTTACATAGCAAAGGAATAAGAAGATTTCCCCTGACCCTAAGTGGAAACTTATATATAAAGGTAAAGGTTTCCCCACGACCGAATGGTCTAGTCGTGACCGACTGTAGGGGGCGGTGCTCATCTCGGTTTCAAAGCCTGTAGAGCCAGCGTTTTTGTCCGAGGACAAGCTTCCATGGTCATGTGGCCGGCATGACTATATGCCGTAGCGCACGGAACGCCGTTCCCTTCCCACCGAAGTGGTCCCTATTTATCTACTTGCATTTAGGTGCTTTCGAACTGCTAGGTTGGCAGGAGCTGGGATAAGCGACTGGTGCTCACTCCGTCACACAGTCTTGAACTCCCAACCTTGCGGTCGAAAGCCCAGCAACAGCGGATTAACTCGCTGCACCACCACGTCCCTAAATTTATATATAAGTTGGGTCTAATCATCTGTGAATTTTTAATCCATGGGGTTGAGCCAAATACAGCTCAAACTGAAGCCTCCCAGAGCTGTTCCCCAGGGCTTCCCTGGGCCTCATAATGCCTTATAAGGCATTAAAACTGCAACTTCTGGTTTTGTCCCTAAGAAGCTTCAGGAAAGGCTAACACATACCTGCTCATAAAGGTTAGCCAACCAGTTCATGCCTTTCAACTGATAACCTTTCAGTTTACCACTGAAAATGGTAGGCTGTGGAATGTCCTCTCCAGCCCGAATGGATGGGTTTGCAAGGCTGTAGCTCTCTCCAAAGCCAGTGCCAGATTTGTTGGCAGCTCGAAGTGCTGCTGCCCGACTCTCTTTGGCATCTTCGTCAAATGACCTGGTCTAAACAATGAGAGGAGGAAGGAAAATTAAGGCTGCAATTCTGTGTACGTTCAACTGGGGCTTAGAACCATTGGATTTACTGCAGAGTACACAAATCCAGGACTTCATGTAAACCTCTCTTCACAGATTTGATAGGGTTATAAAACCAAGTTAACAAAAACCTGATACATCGTACAAAATTAGAAAGTTTTAATATTCCACTCCAATTCTAGATATACCCATAATGTATTACACTTGCTAATTTTGTTTGGAAGCCTGTCTAAATGCTCACCTGGGCCTGATGAATCCGGTAAGCATCTTCTGCATTCTTCAGAGCCTGAACCTTGTAGTAATTACTGTCTGAAAATACCACCAAATTAAAGAAAAGTATATAGATTAATCACAATGCTCAATAGAAGGGATACTCCCACACAGCGGCGTCATGCAGCTGGAACGTTGGGCGGGAGGAACGGGTGAGCGGCAGCCCGCCCGTTGCGTACTGCTCCGTTTCGACGTCTTCCCCGCCCCCGCGGGGGCAGGGAAGACGGCGAAATGGAGCGGTACGCAACGGGCGGGCTGCCGCTCGCCCGTTCCTCCCGCCCAGCGTTCTGGCTGCATGACGCCGCTGCTCCCACATATATGAAATCTCAGGGTCAAAGGGCTGCACATGCCTGAAGTATGGTGACCAATTCCACACTTTCCCAAACTCCTACTTAAGGAGGTCTGATCCTCACCATAATCCTCCTGGGTGATGTTGATCAAAACTCCCCCACCAATATCAATTTGTCTCTGGATAGAGCTGTCTTCAAGTTTCCTTAAGATCTCCTCCTGGATTCCATCATGTCCTATATCTCGCTTGCGGCTCATGAAGTGGGCATACAACTCTGTTTGTGTAATCAGGAAGTTGAGCTTTCTCTGCTGTCTCTTAGCCTAAAACAATTCACAATACAATATAAAAACCACAAATGACACATCTAAATGGCCACAAAAGCAGTTAAAATACTCACTGAATTTCCTCAGAAAAGCGAGACAATTATATTCTTGTACCTTGTCCAAACTAGAATAAGTGCTGTCCTTAAGAAGGAGTGGAAACAGTTCTCCTGAAACATCTAAATAGCTCTAAGGCCTAGGGCGCAATCCTAATCAACTATCCGGCAGCAGGGTAAGGCAATTGCAGCTCCAAGATAAAGGGAAAAAACTCCCTTACCTTGAGGAGACCTCCATGACTGCCCCCCCCCCCACTGCAGGATGCAGCGCGTGCCCCATTGGCACAGCTATGTCAATGCTGGAACGTTGGTTAGGATTGTGCCCCTAGTCTTTTTTCCGGGGCAAGCAGGAGATGAGGGCTTATGAAAAAGGATCATATATTTAAAAAATAAAGTAGGCCTGATGTTAGAGAAATAAAAGGTAAAACAGAGCTCAAGGAAGAAACAACAGAGGCTGTGTTTATCTGTGTTTCCCAGATAAAGAGAAACACAGTCAGGCCTCTTTTTAATAGCTAGTATGGTGGTCATCAGTAAAGTCTATTCTCCAGAAGTGTGTAAAGAATCCGCCTTCTTAACCAAAAGGCTAGAGGTGCAAGTATAGCAAAAGTACAGGTCCTGGCTGCCTAACATTCAACTATATAGGGCAGATATAGTGCAGAGTCTCATAAAGCACAGTTTAAGTAGCACTAAGATATGGTTCTCTCTGGTGATCCAGAGAATTTGGATCATAATCCAAGAAGAAAAAAATACTTCTGTATCTAGTTTGATCGTCCTTACATACAGAACACGGCAATGGCTGGGCCCATGGACGGGTTTCAGGCACAGGTAGATGAAAAGTTATGCAATTTAGGTCTTACCTCCCTCATTTCCTCATCCAGCTTGCGCTGCTCCAAGGCCTCTTTCTCTGCTCGTTTGCGGTGTTCCTTCTCCACTTTCTCATATTTTTTCCAGTAAAGCAGCATCTCCTTTGTAAGGCGACGTGCCCGTGGCAGAGTCTCCTTGCAGTTCTTTTGGGCTTGGATAGCTGCTCGACGCACTTCCCTCATACACTGGTGAGCCAGCTATCGAAGCAGGGGTAGAAAAGATGGCATTGTTTAAAAAACAAGCATGAAGAGGCAGAAGAGGAAAGGAAGGTGAGATCCTTCAAGACTTGCACAGAACATACCTGGTCTTGAATCTTATTCAGGGGAACTGCTGATTTACAGTAGGCCCTCGTTATCCGCGGGATAGGGGGGTTATTCTCAGCGGCGTCATGCAGCTGGAACGCTGGGCGGGAGGAACGGGTGAGCGGCAGCCCGCCCGTTGCGTACCGCTCCGTTTCGCCGGCAAAACGGAGCGGTACGCAATGG
>JAJKFI010020797.1:0-35684 GCA_029204185.1 Lerista edwardsae | reverse complement strand
GAGAGAGAGAGAGAGAGAGAGAGAGAGAGAGAGAGAGAGAGAGAGAGAGACTCTAAAGTATTTGGAACCCTTGTGAAAATTTCCTCATGCCACTCCTTCAGAGTTTCCAAGCTTCTTTCATCACCTGGTAACTGACTGTGTAAATCATGCCACAATTCCTAGTGAACAACTCCCCAGATAGAGATTAGTATTTGTGATGGATTAAAGACAATATCCTCAAAAACAACCTCAAAAACCTTCATAACATATTGATCAATTTGCTAGCTGCTTCGATGTTTTGGAGAAATTACTGAGAGTTCTGTAAATATAGCAGAGGAAAACAGAAGCACCAATGTGAACATTTCTAGATTCCAGAAAATTTATTTTAAAAAGCACACCCCTCACCTTCAGCCATTTTCTACTTTTCTTCAATTTTGAAAAATTATAGAGACTCCCTTTTTCTGGTTTTGGCTCTGTTTAAAGAATATACAAAGATGAAATACCATTATTATGCAAGCAACAGTTTAACTGAAATATGCTCTTAAACAGAGATAGATATTCTAGCCCCAAGTATAAAAAGAAAGCACCCACTGATTAAAAAAAGATCAATCAGTCCATATATGTCTGCAAGTGAGGAATTCAAATTGCAGAGTTAGTAAAATACGGGCTAAAAAAGATTACTTGGCTATCTGTAAGGCTGGATTATTCTATTACCTTCCAACGTAAAGTAAAATTAATTCTGAAGCATGCCTACCAGACTGCAAAACTCCATTGAGTGAATGTGTGTTTAACATTCCAGAACTTCCTGCTCCAGAAGACTCCCCTAGCAATGAACTTGTAGGCTCTTCTTTAACTTGCATCAAGGGACCCCCAGGCTGAGGGAGCAAAGGATTGCCATCCAGTCCATCTTCACTTTCATCACTACCAAAAATTTTAAAAATCTAGTCATTGCAAAAGACAGGCACAAATGAATAAAAGAACAGATAAAGCAAATGATCATTTTGCACTACAATTGGACCAAATAAGGCAGCATAAGGATGGACTGACTTCAGTCTCTTGCAGGGTAAGGCGTCATGTCCATTAGGCGCCACTGCCCATGCTGAAAACTCTCAAGCATATAGTACTGGAGTGAGGCAGGTCCTGAGCAGGGCCTTGATTTAAGCCCAACAATGAACAGCAACCAAGGCAGATCAAACAAACCTGGAGTAATATGCTCCAGTTCGCTATTTCCTATCTAACATCTGGCAGTGGTATTTTCCACAAACTGAAGTTTACAGGAGCTTTTCAAGGGCAGCCTCTGTAGAGTCCATTTCAGTAAAAAAAGCCATTTTGAGGCTTATGTGAAAGGTGGGGTTATAACCAGCTATGGGATTAACAAACGACCTGGGGGAACGCTGGGTGGGACGTACTCATAATTGGCAGCCCGCGATTGGCAGCCCGCGTGATTGGCAGCCCGTCTCTTCCGCCCCGCCGTCCGCGCGGGGCTGGGCCCTCTGCCCCCGGTTGGCACGCCCCACTGCTGCATGCCCGGGCACCCGGGGGGGCCCCCAGGCGAGCAAGCACCCCCTCCGAGGCCTGGGCGGCCTGCACGGCAGCGGGGTGGAACCAATGGGAAGCCAATCGCGCGGGAGTTCCGCGTACGTCCCGCCCAGCGTTCCCCCAGGTTGTTTGTTAATCCCATCGCTGCTTATAACTCATCACAATATATAAAATATATGTTCAGGATCACTATTTTTCTATTATGATACTTCCAGCCTGCTCCTGTCCTTGCTTACCCAGAAGCAAATCTCACTGAGTTCAATGGGGTTCACGCTCAATTAAACACACTCTAGACCAGTGGTTCCCAAATTGTGGGTCAGGACCCATCAGTGGGTGGAAAGTCAATTTCCGGTGTGTCGTGAAGCACCTAGAGCAGCCATATTGAAAATATGGAAGGATAGGACACTGGACAGAGGGAGGGCTCTGTGGTTGTTTTGCGTGTGTCAAGGTTCTAAATAGGCTTTTTCCTTTCTGATTCACTTTGCTATTGGAAAATGGCTGAGATATTGCTGTGTTCTCAGGAAAGCAGCCTGCAGGCTCTGGCGTCGCAATGTCAGCCATGACATCACTTCAGGCCATGACATCACTCCTGGTGAGTCCCGGACAGACTGTCACTCTGTGATTTGATTATCTGTGGGTTTCAGCACCCGCGGGGGTTCCCAGAATGGACCTCCTCCATGGATGTCAAGGCACTACACATCCCTCACAGAATGGTTCCCATCTGATAATAACTTGAATAGACAAATCAGGTGAGAGTGCATGCACACCCCTTGCATGCTCAGAAGACATACCAAAGTATCCTGAAAGATCTAAAGGGAGCAACTGAAGAGATGTGCGGAACCATCCCAGCACAAACGTTGGTGGATGTCTGGAAATCCCATAGTCAATTATGTCAGTAGTGCATAGACACACACCCCTCCCAAATGGGGATCATTTCAAGCACTTGGTCTAACTGATTAGTTAATTCATTAACTGGGTTAAGTAACTGCTTCCGTGTACACCATACACAGTACATGTGTGAATTACAGAATAATAAATTTGATGCTATAAAGTGTGTGTACATTTTTGGGGATGCCCTTTAACAAATTGTGCATATTATATAGACCAATAAAGGGGCGTCAAACTCATTTCATATAGTGAACCAAATAGCACTCATGGTACCTGCTAAGGGCCGGAAGTGACATAATTAAGCAGGAAATGACATCATTAAGCAATGATGGCCAGAAATAAGCACTTTGGCTCTCTCATAATTTGAATTTGTGAACAAGATTTGCCCATTTTCTCTTCCGTCATTTGAAGGAAGATGGTGAGAATGATTTTCCAGGTGAGAATGGAAATTTCCAGGAATTTCCAGGTGAGAATGAAGTGTGAGGCTGGGAGAGCCCAATTATAACAGGAGCTGAATAAACTGCTTCCGAGGGCTGCACCTGGCCCACGGGTCTTGTGTTTGACACCCCTGGACTAGAACAAAAATAACATTCCAATGAATAAGGTTCTTAGCATCCAACAGACCTAACACCAAAATGCCTCTTTTCTAGGTGTTCCAAAATCTAAATAAGGTAAGGGTTTGACACCTGGACACGCTCCTATTGAAGATGGCGGAGGTCTGCCGCAGAAAGTGATCCAATCGCAGAGCTTTCTCCAGATATCGCAGATAGAGAGGCGTTGCCAGCTCTGTGCAGTTGCCATCCTCTCTTGCACCCAGCTCCGAGGCCATAGAACACGCCTCTCCTCATGCACAGATACCTCCTAACGCACAGCTGTTAAAAAAAAAAAAAGAATGCAACCATTTAGCACCATCGTGTCTATTTGTTCTGTTAATGACAGTTAATGAAGTCAAAGAACCTGAGTTTTTTTTAATATGTTTTGCATTCCTGTATCACATCTTACATTGAGGGCACAATCCTAAACTGAGTTAGGGCGGCTTAAGTTAAGCCAGCAAAGTTTGGCCAGCACAAGGGCCACCGTAAAGTATGTTTGGACCACTCCAGGAGTCAGAGGCCAGCACACAGGTGTGAGCCATCCTCCCTGATTCCGAGAGTAGTCCAAACACGTTTTATGGTGGTCCTTGTGCTGGCCAAACTTTGCTGGCTTAGCTTATGCTGGCCTAACTCCAGTTTAGGATTGCGCTCTGAGTCTATGCAGACTATAGTGAAGGAGTTAGGATCAAACTGCCAGATTATAGGCAAGCCCTTTTGCAAGCCACTCCTCTTTCTCTTGTTAGTTCATGCCAAACCTGTTTTACTCTCAACCCAGGTTTAGACAGTTTCCATGAAAGCTGGCAGAAGGAAGGCACAGGGGAATTCACAAGAGAGGGGACAAGAGCTGTGGGAAAGAAGCACACAATCACCGAGTGTCAGTTTGCACAGCCCACACAATGCTGGAAGATGGCAAAATATTGTGCTCCTCTGCAAGTTGTCTGGCTACTCAGCTGCAAAAACTTTTGATGTTGGTCCTTAGAAATGTTATTCTGGAGCTTTGGAACTTGAGTTTTTACTCCCCCAACATACCCTATAAAGAATTTATAAACTATACGCCTCAAAAGTAACAACATACAATTTAAAAATCAAGTAACTGAATAAATGATGTATCCTCCTTATTATCCCCTTATAATATTGTAACTCAGACCAAGGAAATGTGTGTGAAATAACAGCGCATTTTAGCCCTGGTTTCCTTCACTACCTCTGTTGTCCCCTTGGAAAGAGAGGTGAATAAAGTATCAGTCCCCAAACTATCAGACCATATAATAGCCCATCACTGGATCTCAACCTAATTTTTGATGGTTCACAAAGGTGACAGGTTAGGCTAGGCTATGTGCATCAAAGATTAAACAACCTGCTACTTTACTTGGTGGGGGCACTACTGACCAATCACTATTACAGCCACAGAGCCCTGAAGTGACACTTATTTTTTAAGTGTGTCCTGATGCTACAAGCCTCCCCTCCTCTTTCTCTTGTTAGTGCTAAAAGGTTTGGGAGTCACTGGAATAAAACATCATCATGAAGACAGATAGAGCAATATAGACAATCTAATAGCTACTTGACAAACCTGCTCAGAAATTATAACCAAATTATTTGATTTGTTTTTTAAAAAAATGTTGCCTAAATGCCAAAGCCAGGAACACTGGGCTATATTCTAACTTCCAGACGAGAAAGGAAGTTTGGGCAAGCAAACTTTCCTGGCCCTTCCTCTCCACAGCAGCTTCCCTCTCCCCCAAAGACACTCTGGGGTCAGGGTGTCATATTTCAGAAATACAGAACATATTTCTACCTGGTTTAGGGGGATTCTACCGCCTGCTACAATTCCCTGTGCTGTCTCAACCCATTTCTAAGGATTCCTCAACCCAACTCTCCTTTGAAGAAATGGTGTTTAATTTCATAGTAACCATATTTGAAATTAGAGTCTGAAGTAAACTTTGTCTTCTATCACGCTGACCAGAGCCCTGGGCCAGCCTCTATTAGGCTTGAGTGCTTGAAGTACCAAATTGGTCATGTTTCCATTCTAGTTTAAATACTGTAAACTAGGCATAGTGATGACATATATAATTCCGAACAGTAACACTCTTCAGTAACACTCAAATAAATTTTCCAAGTGTACTCTCATAATCTGCCAACTAAGTAACAGACTATAATTAAATACCACTTGATCAAAGTGTCAAATGGTTAGATGACATCATCTTCACCAGGAATTATAATCTGGTGTAGAACAAATGTTTTACATTTACTGTATCTTGAGGCGAGTCCGTGACACTTACAATTAAAATATTGCAAGAGGGCTGAGAAAGAACTGTGCTTGAGGCTCTGAAGTGTTTTACTATTCACAGATCAATCAATTTCAAACTGGACTCTGGGGAAACTCCCTTACTCTTAGGCAATGTCCTGGTGCCCAGAGGACCCAGGAGGTAGCCATATTGGTGCTGAGAAGGATAGGATTGGGCATTGCTAAACTGGTACATACCAGATATTACATAATAGATATTTACAGTGTGCCCTTTCATGGATCACTGCCTTGTTGTGGCGAAGGGGCTTGAGTAGCTCAATGCAGCTGTGAGCTATGCCATGTAGGGTTACCCAAGATGGACAGGTCATAGGAGAGAGTTCTGACTAAACTAAGTTTTTCAAAACTTCCCATTCTAGACCACCATATTTCTATTCGCTTACTTATGTCAAGCTAAGGAAGGCCTTCAAGGAATTACGCCTCCAGACTATGCCTACTGCGTATCTTGAAGGCAGATTCCAGGCCATACCTAAACATCTTAGATACTGTATTTGCGGATCTGGGGAGATTGAGGAGGTGGTGCATTATATACTTTTTTGCCACCTCTATCATTCTCCCAGGCAGAGATTTTTAGGTCACATTTTGGCTTCCACTCAACTGGAAAACTCTTTTTTGATTGTGTGCTATCTTCTTTCTGATATTGATCCTCATGTTACTTATATGACTTCTTTGTATGCTAGGGCTGCTAAGGTTATTCGTTATAATTTTGTAAATTCTGGTACTGCAGCTCTTGATTTTTAAATATGGCTGGGGGACTGGTTTTATAAGGCCTATAGTTTGATCATTGATGTATTAGTAATTTCTTTGTTGCTTTAGATGTTACTGTTTCGCATTCATTTTAATTCTCTGTAATTGTTATGGCTTTTAGCTAAACAAAAAAAAAAACTTGACTTGACTAAACGTGATCTGCTGGAAAAGGAAATGGCAACCCATTCCAGTACTCTTGCCAAGAAAACCCCATGGATTACAGTAAAAAACGGCTAAACGATATGACGCTGGAAGACGAGCCCCTCAGGTCGGAAGGAGTCCATTATGCTACTGGGGAAGAGCAGAACACGAGTACTAGTAGCTCCAGAAAGAGTGAAGCAGCTGGGCCAAAACCGAAAAGAAGCTCAGCTGTGGATGTGTCTGGAAGTGAAAGGAAAATATGATGCTGCAAAGAACAATACAGCATGGGAACCTGGAATGTCAGATCTATGAATCAAGGTAAGCTAGATGTGGTCAAAAGCGAGATGTCAAGACTGAACATTGACATCATATCATGGGAGTTAGTGAACTAAAATGGATAGGAATGGGAGAATTTAATTCAGATGACCATTACATCTACTATTGTGGGCAGGAATCCCTTAGAAGAAATGGAGTAGCTTTCATAGTGAACAAGAGAGTGGGAACAGCAGTACTGGGGTATAACCTCAAAAATGACAGAATGATTTCAATTCGGATCCAAGGCAAACCTTTCAACATCACAGTAATCCAAGTCTACGCCCCAACCACTGATGCTGAAGAGGAAGAAGTTGACAGTTTCTATGAAGACCTAGAACAGCTTCTAGAATTAACACCAAAAAAAGATGTCCTCATCATCATAGGGGACTGGAATGCTAAAGTAGGCAGTCAAGAGGTAATAGGAATAACAGGCAAGTTTGGTCTTGGAGCACAAAATGAAGCAGGGCAAAGACTGATAGAGTTTTGTCAGGAGAACACATTAGTCATAGCAAACACCCTTTTCCAGCAACACAAACGGCGACTGTACACATGGACTTCACCAGATGGTCTACATCAAAATCAGATTGATTACATTCTTTGCAGCCAAAGATGGAGAAGTTCTATACAGGTAGTAAAAACAAGACCTGGAACTGACTGTGGCTCAGATCCTGAGCTTCTTATTGCAAAATTCAGGCTTAAACTGAAAAAAGTAGGGAAAACCACTAGGCCCTCCACGTATGATCTAAATCAGAGCCCATACAAATATACAGTGGAGGTGACAAATAGATTTAGGGGCTTAGATTTGGTAGACAGAGTGCCTGAAGAACTTTGGACGGAGGTCTTGTAACATTGTCCAGGAAGCAGCAACTAGAACCATCCCAAAGAGAAAAAAATGCAAGAAGGCAAAGTGGCTATCTGACGAGGCTTTACAAATAGCTGAGGAAAGAAGGGAAGCCAAAAGCAAGGGAGAAAGGGAAAGATATACCCAGCTGAATGCAGATTTCCAGAGAACAGCAAGGAGAGCAAGGAAGGCCTTCCTAAATGAGCAATGCAAAGAAATAGAGGAAAACAACAGAATGGGAAAGACTAGCGAACTTTTCAAGAAAATTGGAAATGTCAAAGGACAATTTCATGCTAAGGTAGGCACAATAAAGGACAAGAACGGCAAGGACCTAACAGAAGCAGATGAGATTAAGAAGAGGTGGCAAGAATACACAGAGGAACTCTATAAGGCCGATCTAAATGTTCCTGATAACCGCAATGGTGCGGTCACTGAGCTTGAACCTGACATCCTGAAGTGTGAAGTCAAGTGGGCTTTAGAAAGCATCACTAACAACAAAGCTAGTGGAGGTGACAGCATTCCAGCTGAGTTACTCAAAATCTTAAAAGATGATGCTGTCAAAGTGCTGCACTCCATATGCCAGCAAATTTGGAAAACCCAGCAGTGGCCACAAGACTGGAAAAGATCCGTTTACATTCCAATCCCAAAGAAGGGCAATGCCAAAGATGGTTCAAACTACCGCACCATTGCACTCATTTCACATGCTAGCAAGGTGATGCTCAAAATCCTACAAGCTAGACTTCAGCAATATGTGAATCGAGAACTACCAGATTAGATGTACAAGCTGGTTTCTGAAGAGGCAGAGGAACTAGAGTTCAAATTGCCAACATTCGCTGGATCATGGAGAAAGCAAGAGAGTTTCAGAAAAACATCTACTTCTGCTTCATTGACTATGCTTTGATTGTGTGGATCACAACAAACTGTGGCAAGTTCTTGAAGAGATGGGAGTACCAGACCACCTTATCTGTCTTTTGAGAAACCTGTATGTGGGCCAGGAAGCAACAGTTAGAACTGGACATGGAACAACTGATTGGTTTCAAATTGGGAAAGGAGTACAACAAGGTTGTATACTGTCACTCTGCTTACTTAACTTATATGCAGAGTACATCATGAGAAAGGCTGGGCTGGATGATTCACAAGCTGGAATCAAGATTGCTGGGAGAAATATCAACAACCTCAGATATGCAGACGATACCACTCTAATGGCAAAAAGTGAGGAAGACTTAAAGAACCTTCTGATGAGGGTGAAAGAGGAAAGTGCCAAAATTGGCTTGAAGCTCAACATTAAAAAAACTAAGATCATGGCAACCACTCCCATCACTTACTGGCAAACAGAAGGGGGAAAAATGGAAGCAGTGACAGACTTTATGTTCCTGGGCTCCAAGATCACCACAGATGGTGACTGCAGCCATGAAATTAAAAGACGTTTACTTCTTGGGAGGAAAGCTATGGCGAACCTAGACAACTTAATAAAAAGCCGAGGTATCACCCTGCCATCAAAGGTTCGTCTAGTCAAAGCTATGGTTTTCCCAGTAGCAATGCATGGCTGTGAGAGCTGGACCATAAGAAAGGCAGAGCGCCGAAGAATAGATGCTTTTGAATTATGGTGTCCTGAGAGTCCCCTGGACTGCAAGGAGATCCAATCGGTCAATCCTCCAGGAAGTCAAGCCTGATTGCTCCCTGGAAGGACAAATCCTGAAGCTGAAGCTCCAATACTTTGGCCACTTCATGAGAAGAGAGGACTCTTTAGAAAAGACCCTCATGCTGGGAAAGATTGAAGGCAAAAGGAGAAGGGGGCGGCAGAGAATGAGATGGTTAGATAGTGTCACCGAAGCGATGAACATGAAATTGGGTGAACTCAATAGAGCTAGTGGAGGACAGGGAAGCCTGGCGTGCTGTGGTCCAGGGGGTCACAAAGAGTTGGACACGACTTAGTGACTGAACAACAATTTACAGTGTGAATATATGCTTGCCATATGTCAGTTAGATGACAGGATTTACAAGGTCCCCTTTGAGCCAGTAAAACCTAAAGGAACATTAGCATTTGAGAACTATAGTTGTGGTCACATAACTGCAATGCCAGCACAACTCTGCCAATGCAGGGATCAAAGACAGCTTTCTCAAGGAAACAGGACTGAGCTGGAATTCTGTGCTCCTCAGAATGCGACTGAGGCAACATGTTTCACCAGCAAAATCAGTGGTGCACGTTCAAACAGTTCTGGGTACTTCAATGGACAGCCCCAGACATTGGCCCCTACCCTACTTCCTCAGGAACAGCGCATAACATCCTGATCAGTGCCACAGATAATCACAACACCTTAGCAGTGGTATATAAACCCAAGGTGGCAACATTGTAGACAACCGAGGACACAATGCAAGAAGAAATGTTGGTGAAAGGGCACTTGGCATAAACAGCAAACAACTGGCCTAATAGCAACATGCTCTTCCAATATTTATTAGCATTTGTCTTGCACTAATTCAGAACTCCAGAAACAAACACCAGACAGGAACTTTAACTACATACCTGCAGTTGGGATGGCAGAAATAAGGCACTCCAGCCAGAGGGAAGACATATTTTGACAACTGAATGTATCTCTCATGTCATGTCCTACCCTACCACCTGCAAGATACACATACTGGGTACTGGCTGTACAATCCTCCTTCCCTTGACAGACTGCGCTGTTGTTTCCCACTCAAGAAACACATAGCAACAGTGTGTAATTTCCAGCAAGAGCTGAAATTTTTTCTTTTCCACCTGGCCTTCGCTTCTTGGTTAATTCTGCATTTGTATGCTCTGCAAGTGAGCTACAGACCCCTTCTTGTCCCTCACCTCACCTGGTTTGTTGCAAGCAAGCAGGCAGCCATCCAACAAGTGCAGAAGCATCCTTACTTCCCGTACAAAGCAGCTCACAAGCAAGGTCTGTGCAACAACCAGCAAGAACAGACAATATGACTCCATTCGTTTCTGTCTCTGGTTGCTACCTTGCCCCTTCGAAAGCAGCAATGGCACACTGTACTTGCTGTCTAGCTGTCAAAATTCACTTTGGTGCCGCTACAATTCAGGGTGTAATCCTAACCTGAAGTTAGGCCGGCACAGTTAGGCCAGCAAAGTTTGGCTGGCACAAGGGACACCGTAAAGTATGTTGGACCACTCTTGGAGTCAGAGAGGCCAGCACACAGACGTGTGCCATCCTCCCTGACTCTGAGAGTAGTCCAAATGTGCTTTACAATGGCCCTTGTGCCAGACAAACTTTGCTGGCCTAACTCCAGGTTAGGATTGTGCCCTCAATAAAAGCTTTAACTGATCTTGTACGATAAACAGAATGTTTGGGCTTTATGGTGAAAAACCAAACCATGACCGTGCCTAGATAGGAAGGATAGTATACAAAAAACCTCCCCCAATTATTATTTACTTCAATTGCCCTCAAAGTTGGATCCTCAAGGTGGGAGGGCTGAGCTCATCTGTGCTCAGAATTCGCAACTTATCCACCTTCAAGGACTTAAGAACAAGTAAAGGAGCAGGGGCCTAACAGGAACCGGGGCCCTGGTTACCCCTAGCATGATAAGCCATCAAGTTGCTACATGAAGTGAAGGGGGACAATGACTGATAGTACTAAGGAAAAAATAAGCAGGCACTGATAATCAGCCAATGAGCATGGGGGTGGTGTAGTGAATAGGAAAAAGCTTATGGGTAGGGATAGTTTTTTTCGGGGATCAACACAGAACACTAAATAAGGAGAATTTCCACTGAAAACACTATATAAAATGAAATTTTGGTCAAAACGCGAAAAAACACCGCTTTTGCTTATTTTTGACAGAGTTTGACACAAATTTAGATCAATTCCACAAAAATAACACTTTTATTTTTGACATAGTTTTGAGTAAGGGATCAGGAGGAGGAGTGGCAGAAACAGGAGGAAGCTTGCTTAAACTTGCATGAATACGTATGTTCATAGTTCACCGTACATGCTGGGGCAACTTTAACGGAATGTGGAAGTAGTAAGTAGCAGTTTCTTGATGCTCCAAGCAGCAACCAGAGTGCAGCTTGGGAATTTTTCAGCAGGTCATTTTGAGCTGGGGCATGTGCGCCAGTGAGTGCTTGCCTTTGTAGTGCCATTCACCCTTAGTTATTGTGCTGTTTGTACAATTTGCAATAAAAATTTGGATTAAAACACTTAACATTGCAATTTGCTATTTTAATCAAGAACTTTTAAATATCACCAAAAAAACCCATCCCTACTGATGGGGCAAAATTAAAGGTAACTTGAGACACATAACAGATCTACTGGTTTATACACCACTACCTCTACAGTAACTGGCTACAGCACTACATTATCTCAAATGTGCTGGGAGGGGAGACTCTTCCCAGCCCACTTCATAGGTAGCCTGATTTCATGAACCTGGAACTTTGTGTGCTAACTGGAATTGGTTGACAGGACTCCATTTCATAACACACATACTCTCAACAATGCTTTTCTCACGTTCCTCTTTGGCTAGGGAATTCCTCTGCAGAGTGGAACCTGGGTTCTAATCCTGCCTCCTTTAGCTTATTTTTTTGCCAATTGTTGTTGAACAGCCAGTTTTAAATTAACCGGTCAATTCAAAGTTTCATCATGGGGGACCTGAACTGTTCATTTCCTATTTCCTGTATCAGTTCTTTTTTCCACTGAGCCACGATGAAGCTCATAAGATTGTTCCCTATGAGCTTCCTGTGGCTTTGTTTGCAGTAGCAGTCTCCTTCCTCCCCCATTCCCAGCAAAAGCCTTGTTCTTCTAACACGGGCACTATTCCCCACAGTGAAACCCTCATTCTGGGGAACCCATGTATTCTCTATGCAACTAAGTTATGGAACCGACTGGATGTTGTGATTGGGATGTCAACCCTGGCTGTAGGCATTAATTTGCCCGTTCAAAGTGTGACTGTGGTACAAGACGATGTAAACCCCAGTCTGCAGGAAGCCCTTGCGCACACAGCTGTTGGTCTCAGTGCTGGGTGCAGCATGGCAGGGTGCACATGACTTTGTGCCTGACAGTTTGGGTACTTTGTATGGGGTAAGTTGACAACAATGGAATACTTCCATGATGACAGGAGAGAACTGGTTCCTTCCATACCTGGCTGCTATGGGGGGCACAGACGTGCCCCGGCATCTGCAGGGGATGCATTCCTGGCCCACCAGAAAAACCAGAAACTGCAGATATAGGAGAATGCTATATAAACAGTGATGCCCCCTCCCCCGCGCCCATTCAATTTTCTTTCATTTTTGTAGTTGTGCTGCAAGTGTTTCTTGCTTCACTTCCTTCAGTTTACCAAGAACCAAAGAAGCAGAGCGTCTTTCTTCCTGTAACTTTCAGTTAGTTGCCCTCTAGTGTGCAGGCTGTTTGCCTGCACACTTTGTTCTACATTAACTGAGCATGCAGGCAACAAGCCTGACCGCTGCAGACAGAAAACTAACTGAACATTAACAGGAAGTAGGAGGTCCTGCTTCCTATTAACTTTCAGTTAGTCACCCTCTAGCATGCAGGCTAGTTGGTTCTTCATAAACTGAAGGAAGTTAAGGAAGTTGCGCTTGTAATGCAACTACAAAAATAAAAGGTAATCGAACTGCACCCCTGCATCGGGGTCCCCTCCATATCTGGATCCATGGAAAATTGAATTTGTGGATGCTGCATCCACACATATAGGGGTCTGCCTGTATTATCAGTATGCACTTCTTCAATTGGTGGGCGTAATGGTGTTGCTTAGACGTTGTGGAGTTTTTGCAATGTTATCACTTGTGTAAAGCAGTATTATTTTGTTATTGAATTCCCTGCTGAGAGCCCAAAGAATCCCAACATAATGTCAGTATATCATGTCAGTGATATACTGACATGACTCCCAGTGTTGTTGCACCAACTGCACTGTTAGTCAAACTGCAAGTACTTTAGGCGACAATCCTATGCACTCAGGAAAGCAGGCACCACTGAACACAATAGGATTGAGTTCTGAGAAGACCTGCATAGGATGGGCATAATGATAAGGAGACCCAATTCTAAGTCTTACTAAGAAAGAAGTATATGTTTTCACACACACAAAATAATCAGTTGTGGGTTGTAGACTGTCCCATACCTAGAATCTACACAAATTTTTAATGAAGCACTTGTACAGAATTTCTACTGAAAAATGTGTGCTCTTTTTGTGGAGTTCTGAAATACTGGGACATCAATATACTACAGGCTCAAGACAACAAAGCAGCAATCCTGAACAGCATGCTTCAGAGAGGGATGCCCAATTTCCACCTGAATAAAATGCTATTAGAAGTTTACTGACCTGATATATGTGGACAATTTTATAGGTTGTTTTATTACATATATTTTCTGTTAGCTGCCCTGAGCCACCCACATTATAGGGGAAGAAAACAGGATAATAAATAAAATAAAATGAATGCTCTAAGTTCATGAAAAGTGAGAGAACTCTTCTCAAACGAGTTTATAATCAAATTACAACACGAATACGCATGACTGATGTAAACATCTACCGATTATTACAGAAAGTTATAACTAACTTGAACACATATGTCTTTCCTTTTCAGTATCACAAAAAGTTATACAATTTTCTAGGTAAAACATTACTTTCTTAATATACTGACTTTTTACAAAACAAGGATCACAATGTCATCAAAAATGTTTGCTATAAGTAACCTTTCCTGCCTTGTGGGAGAAAGCACTAGTGTTGAATCTCTCTCACAGACACTCCAATAATACAGGCCATACAACAATCAAGATATGACATTTTTGATCCAACCTTAGGGCCCAAACCTATCTAACTTTTCAGTGCTGATACAGCTGTGCTAACAGGAAGTGCATTTCTGTGATGGGAGGCAGTTATGGAGACCTCCTCAAGGTAAGGGAACATTCCCCCTCCTTTGGGGCTGCATTGGTGCTGGAAAGCTGAACAGGATTGGACCTTTGACTTAATAAATACCATGCTAATACTCTTCTGATTAAGCATAACATCAGAAGAGTATTAGCATGGTATTTATTAAACCTGGTGGTTTTCACTACAATAAACGTATTTTAACCACCATGATGGGGAAAAATGAGTTACAGGTAGTCACTTCCTTAAGTATAGTACATACTTAAGTTCCAAAGGTCTTTACTTAAGTGGAAAAGACCTTAATTTGAAACATTATTTATTTAAAATAGACAATTCCCTTCTTAGTGGATAATTCCCTCCCTTCTCTGTTCTTACCACAGAACATATATTCTGTGGTAACCCTGTTTGTTGTTAGATGGGGGGTGCATTTGTATTAGTTGCATTTTACAACAACTTTTCATGTGCATATGTATTGGTTGAACAGAAACACAAGTACGATTGAATTAAGTACTGTACTGGCTCTCCTTTAACCCACCACTTTTGCATCTCCAAAACTCCCGGACTCTCTCCCTCCCCAAAATATAGCACTATCAAACCTGCATGAAAATGTTGGATAGATGGCACCCGCGCAAAAGCATGACGCAGCTATCCTTAAGTTGGGGCAGCTATCCTTAAGTTGGGGCACCTTTACGTTGGATCTATCAATCAATCAAAAGTATTTATATACTGCTTTTCAACACAAGGTTCACAAAGCGGTTTACAGGCAAATAATAATAAAGTGAAATGGCTCCCTGTCCCAAAAGGGCTCACAATCTAAAAAATGCAGAACACCAGCAGCAGTAGCCTCTAGAAAAGACACTGCGCAGGGGTGAATAGGGACAATTACTCTCCCCCTGCTAAATATAAGAGGAACACCACTTGAAAAAGTGCCTCTTGCCCAGTTAGCAGGGGTTGGCCTTAAACTACCCTAAGTTGGTTTCAGGTGCTTCTGCACTTTACTTTTTCTTCAGATAATGCAACTGCTCCAGTAAACAAAAGATGATTTCATGTTCTGTTTCAATTCATAATTGTAAGTAATAGATTTCAAATAATGAAGCAAAAAAAGAGAATTTTAGTGTAGTCTAGCAAACAGAAATGCTTTGGGATCAGAGTGACAAGCATTCAAATACAATCTTTCCCAAACACTCACTATATGGCCTCAGAAAATCATCCTCAGGATGCAATCCTGTATGTTTGGTTGAAAACAAGTTCTCTTGAACTCAGTGGGACTTACTCCTAGGTAAAGATGGATAGGATCCTGATGCTGCCTTCATTCCCCATCTGCAGCCTATTTCAGGGTTGACAAATGCTATAAAGGTTGCATTGCACTTTACTTTGTGAATTTTCAAGTTCTATTTCAATGGTCTCCAAACATGGCCTGCTGCACCCTGAGATAAGCCTTCCAGGCACAACACAGAGGTGGTGAAGCTTTACCATTCCACAGCCTCCTATCTTTGCAGCCGATCTCTGCAGAGATTCACGCTTTGCAGACACTTCTGCCATACACTGCCCCAGAAAGCTCTGCACCCTGATTTCTGGGGTGGTGGGAAGAGTGGCTGCTTGGTGCATGTTTTTGCTGAGACTGGCCATGAAGATAGGAGGCTGCAGTGCAGAATGGTAAGGTTTCACCGCTGTTGTGCCTGGATGGATTATCATGGAGCGTAGCAGGCCAGGGTTTGGAGGCTCCTGTTCTATATAAATGATTAGCGGTAGTTGCCATTCTACTAATTTTATGAAGCAGTAATGCAAGATATTCCAGTTTAACAGTTCCCGGTTATAATCATGGTTATAAGAACCCAGAGCTCGAGTCTTGAAACATTAAACAAAACGAAGAGAAGTGGTTTATAAATCTAATTCAAAGCAGCCGTGCAATATTCTGTAACAACATCAATCTAATCCTAAATCTTACATTGAAAATTTAGAAGCACAAAATTTGATTTTCGGGTTTCAAATTTTGAATAAAGTTTCAAAGACTTTGAATAAAAAAAAAAAGAAACACTCAGCTCCAGAAGACAGAATACATGAGTGGTTAGTCAACTGCCTGCCTGAAATACATGTATGAGAGGTTATCAGTGAAATGTACCTGCAGTAGGTGGGCTATGGTAGTAACCATCAACATGTTGGCGCTGTAAGCTACAGCCAGGCCTAGTTATACAACATCAGCCAGCAGCACAGTATGACCACCAATCATCAATTTGCAGCTACTGTTGATAATCCAGCATCTAGGCAGTTTCCACTGCAATCAGGAGGGCCAGCAATGTACGTTTCAGCCCAAACATACCAAGCCCCACTTAAAATGGCACGGGTAAAATCTCACCCGTAAGGCACGTCCAGAAATTAGACCCGTGCACCAGTGGCGTTTCTACAGGGATGGCAAAGCTCTAAGTTTTGCAAGAAGCCTTACCTTGCAGTGGAAATCACTCCTCTCCTGTACCGTTTTAGCCAATCTTGGCGTTGCTTACTGGCTACAGCAGCAAGGGAGAGGAGGGATTTACATGACAGGGTAAGGCTTCTTGCAAAACTTAGAGCTTTGCCATCCCTGTAGAAACGCCTCTGCCGTGCACTGCATAACCTACATGAGCACATGTGAATTTGTCTGGTAAGGTGGCAAAACCCGGCTGCTGAACCGTATGTTGAATGCCATCCCTTGACAGCCGCTCTTCGATCTGGTGTTGCAGTCGACGCTCAGGTGTACGCACAGTCCTGACCTCCCCCCTCCCCAATGAATGACAGTTTTGATGCCTATATTCCAAGAGGCCGAGAGTCGGACCCGACAGCGCTCTCGTCGACCCCACGGAATGAAGCGGGACGCTGAGATAGGCGGGGCTGGCGGCTCCCCCGGCGAACTTCTGCTTCCTCGTCCCGCACCTTCGTGTGCAGTGCGGGGACCGCACGTGTCCTCGTGGGCTGGGTGTGAGCGACACACCCTCGCCCGCTGCAAGCTGCCC
The DNA here is from genome assembly GCA_029204185.1 of Lerista edwardsae. Lineage (NCBI taxonomy): Eukaryota > Metazoa > Chordata > Lepidosauria > Squamata > Scincidae > Lerista > Lerista edwardsae. The sequence continues at coordinate 18,506 of JAJKFI010020797.1, read as the reverse complement.
AAGGCCAGAAGGCGGCACAGGCCCCGCCTAGGGCAGCTCCCTCGCCCTGCTCGAGCGCCTTGCAGGGAGGGGGGCCAAGCCGCGCACTCTGGGGCGTGACACCCTCCCCCCCGGCAGAGCGGAGGACAGCCTGTCCCTTTAAGAACAGGCCCAGCGGCCAGGCGGGCGGCTGAGGACGCGACCGCGAGGGAGGGAAGGGTCGGGGGCGAAGCCTCGGCCCGGCCTAGCGGGATCCGCAGCGCTGCCACCTGCCCCCGCCCGCGAGTCGCCGCGGCTCACCTGGGTGCGTGGCCCGGCTGGGGCCCGGGGTGGCTCTGGAGTGACCCGCTCCGCTCTCTCCCGTCGCCCTGCGCTGCGCTGGCGCTGCGCGTGTCCTGCCGCGGTGCCTCTTGCCTTCTGCCTCGTCAAGATGGCGGCCGCGCTATTGCTGCTGAGGAGGAGGCGGCGGCTGCGGGCGCTGGGACGGCGGCGGCGGCCACTTTCGCTCACTGAGAGGAGAGGAGCAGGGACACGGGGAGCCATGGCGGGGGGGGAGGAGAGGCGCCATGGCCAGGCCAGAACAATCGAACTCGGCACCCCGAGATGGCACCCTGAGCCCCAACCCACGAACGTTCCCCAGCGTGCTTTGTGGACACGGATACATAACTCCTGAGCTCACATCCCATGCTCGTCCCCCCACACAGAACCCAGGAAGACCCCTCCTGCATCGATTCGCTCCATGCTCTACTGATCTGGTCTGGTGGTGACGGAAATTGCCGAACGCTTTCGGCCGAAGAGACCCAGGCGTGAATTAGCAATTCTCGCGCGAGGCGCTACCAAACGCTCGCGAGAGTTGTGGTCCAGCGAGAGCTCTATGGAAGTGACGTAGTATTTAACTAACCTTACCGCTGCTGGCGGGGGTGGAGTTGTTTAGGCCTAGTAAAGCTCCGTACGTTGCATTGCTGATCCCTGGGAAAGTGACAGTTACCGAAAACTTGGCTTTAAACTTTGAGAAAACTCAAGCTTTGCTTCTTTATAGAGACATCACTTGATTTACATATTTTCAAACAGTGCAATTTGAAAATTAAGATCAGAAGTCCAATATGCGTGCAGTAATCTCTGAAATACAGGTTGAGAACCCTTTATCCGGCGTGCTTGGGACGGGAAGGTGCCTGAATTTTGCATTTTTCTGAATTTCGGAGTAATTGCATAATGAAAAATACTTCCTCTTGCTCTTTTCACTGTTACCCATTTGGGTGTCTGCTGGCCTCTGACATTTTTCAACAAAGATACCCACCTCAGAGCAGAGAATAGAACTTACAACTTCTATGTGGGAATGAGCACAAGGTCCTTCTATAGAAAGTTTTAAAAAAGTATTGGATGAAAAAGTCTGGATTTCGGAATAGTCTTGATTGTGGATGTCCGGATAAGGGATAATCTACCTGTAGCAAAGCTAAGCTTTCGGCCTGTTGGGCAGGCAGCATAGACAGGCATGATATTATCATAGACAGGAAGTGTATTCCAAACAAAGCGTGCAGCTTTTACAGCAAAAAAGGTGAAAAATCAACAAGGGATGTGAAACTAGACATGATCAAGTGGCTTTAGAAACTAGCAAATATCCAGTATTGTCCACTTGCTTGTCTTTTGTGAGAACAGTTTGTACTACTGGAGACAGTGCTGAAATCAAGAAGAGTTCTCAACTGGGGACATCTGCAAATGCAAAGAAAACCTCTTATACTCGGAGCTCTACAATGGAGCAAAAACTGAGCATGTAGATTAAAAATTAAAATCAGCCTGACGTACCAATCAGCATGTTCCTAGCCCAGGAAAATGTTCTTGCAATCTTGGCAGAACTGCAAAGGAGGAAGAAGGTGCAGTGAAACTATTTGCATACTAGCAGGTTCACTTTACTTTAGTGCTGAGCAGTTTATTGAGACTCTGTAAGGCTGTTATCAAGAAGGGAAGATATTCTGCAAAATAGATTTTCAGGAAATAGCTTTTTTTTTGGATAAGAATGCCTGCAAGAACATAAATGTCTCATGAGGAGAAAATGGCATCTGGCTTCAAGACCTCCAAGGATTGCTACATTTTACTGTTTGCAAAGTGCTGAAATCAGCACTTGTGTATCATTCTGAAAACCCTAGCACTCTCCAAGGCTATATGAAAAACAAACAAAAAACTTGTACCTGTTCATTTCTTTGCAAACGTCGGGGGTGGGAAATGATTAAGATCCCTATACTTTCTTGGAAATAAATTCCACTGAAGTGTACTTAGGATGATAGCCTAAGGGCCCAATCCTATCCAATATTCCAGGGCTGATGCAGCTGCAATGCAGCCCAGGGGTAAGGGAACAAATGTCTCCTTACCTTGAGGAGACCTCCATGACTGCCTCCCCACTGCAGGATGCTGTGTATGTCCTGTTGGCACGGCTGCATCAGCAGCGGAAAGTTGGATAGGATTGGGCCCTTAGTTCTGTTTGACTGAAAGTCTTTCCCCACAACCCATGTCTTTTAATACACATGCTACTTTTGAAAACTCATTTACTCAATACAACTTTCCTCTTAGTGTGGCTCACATGAATTTATCTGCAAGGACAAAACAAACTGAAGTAAGTGATGCTAAAACACAGTGCCTGGCCTACACTTAACTGAAAGGCTCCATAGATAAGGATTTGAACCCAAGTTTCCCTAGCTATAGGGACGTGGCGATGCAGTGGGTTAAACCGCTGCTGCTGGGCTTTCCGACCGGAAGGTTGGGAGTTCAAGACTGTGCGATGGAGTGAGCTCCCGTTGCTTGTCCCAGCTCCTGCCAACCTAGCAGTTTGAAAGCACCTAAATGCAAGTAGATAAATAGGGACCACTTCGGTGGGAAGGGAACGGCATTCGTTCCATGCGCTACGGCAGAGAGTCATGCCGGCCACATGACCATGGAAGCTTGTCCTCGGACAAAACGCTGGCTCTACAGGCTTTGAAACGGAGATGAGCACTGTCCCCTACAGTCGATCACAACTAGACCATTTGGCCATGGGGAAACCTTTACCATTTTTTGCCCTAGCTATTATTCTACCTAATTAAGGTTGCAACCCTAAATCTTGGATTACATACTTGAGAGTATGTCCAGTTGAAATCTGTGGGACTTCTTTTGGACTACCAATGCTTAAGATCAACTAGGAAAAGCAGCTTGCCCTTCCCTTTACGCAAGGGCATATTACATAAATGTTGATATCCCTGGGTGGTAAACACTGTTGTACAGGCAATTTCGCAATGCAGAATTTAATTGAAGAGACAGACTTTCTGGTACAAGGCCAAATAACTAAGTTTGATTAACATTAATTGGCCATTGCTGCAAACATTTTGGACAAATCACTTTATTAACCAAGATTACATGTAACCCATGCTACAGCTACATTGCTACATTGATCAAAAATTATTTTTTCCTCTGTCATACAATTAATTGTAACATTAAAGTTAGTCTTAGACAACCTGAAATATGACATCAGAAGTTCCTTGAAACACTGAATATACTAGACCTCAGTCTCTAATAATGCTAGCAACGTAAAGAGGAAGTTCTACACAATTAATACCACACTGAGCCCTACTACACTTCTGAGATTTTTGCTCCAAAGGAAATCTTCCAAACTCCAAAATGGCAAAGAGAATCATTCCTGCAATTTGCTTCCAAGCTTCTGAAGGCAAGACAAAGTTTATTGCCACACTTGTTAGGTTTTACGAGAATGTGGAGAAAATAGCCTTGGTGTGTTAAAAGAAAGAGGATTTTGATATGGTGTAATATTATGCAAGGTGGGACAAGATGGCTCTACAGTAGATGTGGGAAATCTTACAGCTTGGAATGCCATTGAAGGAGAATCGTTCACTTTGGGAGGTGAAGGGGCAGAGATAGCAGGGGCTTGTATATTTTTGTTTTCTGTCAATAACTGTCCAATCTCGTCTTTTAAAGTCAGAGAAGCTTTTGTTTGTGGTTTGAATTCTGAAGACGGTTTCTTTTCCCGCACTTCAGTCTCTTCTAACAATGTTGTATAGCAGTTAGTTTCTCTTATTTCCATTTCAGATTCTACATTACTACCAGGTCCTGTATCCCAATTATTTATTTTCAACTCCTCTTTTTCAGATATATCCTGAACTGGATCCCAAAGACTGACAGAATTAGCATAAGATTTTTTAGGAAATGCTGCCTGATTAGGAGGAATGATGCCAATGCTATTTCGGGGGTTTCCTTCTTTCTCTATTGGTTTTTTCCCCCGAGGATCCATCAGTGTTCTAATCAGGAGACCGTCCTTATTCAGGTGGAATGTCTGCATCGCCCTCTCTCTTCGGTCCTTGTAAACATCTGTCAGCTGTCGTAGCTCTTGAGGCAATTCCATGCAAGAAATCTGAATTTAAGCATACATAAAAAACACAAACCACACAACTAATGATCAGAGCTCTAGATGGAGCTATACATGAAGGACATAATACACTGGTAATGACCAGTATAGCATCTATTCATTTCCAAAGGGAAGTGTTTTCATGTCAAGTGTTCTTTTAGTGCCACTGAATGGAGGTTGTACTTGCTGTATTTGGTGGGTAGCTCCCAAAGTGCTAATCTGTGACACTGTATTCTTCTTTTGTACAGGTTCGGTTCTGGAGGTTGACATGCAAGTGGAAGTGTATGTAGGTCAAAACGGCTAGTTCTTGCTACTGAGCTGCTACTGTGCCTGCATAAAAGTACTACCAAAGAACCTGCACAAAAGCACCAACGCAGATGTCTATAGCTTGGACAGCCATTACTTGGTGTTATGTGTTTTTTTGCCTTAAACTGAAGTATGAAAAAGACAAGCTTTTTTTTTGTTATAATGCATAAATTATACAGTAAGCATACAGATTAGCAAGGTTTGCAGATTTTATGTTTTTGATAATAAACCACAAACCTTTCTAACTTTTCCTGAATGAAAATAAACTTGGGCATGAGGGGAAAAGACAGCTGCTTGCAAGCTTTACAACTGATGCCCACCTCCTCCGAAGGTACAGGGACTCATACCAAATTAATGCTGCATAAAATGCTAAAGCAGCACAAAAGCTTCTGATTGCTGAGTACAGTGAGCCTTTGGTATCCACACAGGATCCATTTCAGGATCCCTCTAGATACAGAATCTGTGGACGCTTACATCTGCAGGGGTGGGGGCAACATCAACATCACCCAGCCCTCCAAAGCTCGCCCTGGCCTCCTCAGAAGGCCTCCTGGACCTGACCAGGAGGCCCTCTGAGGGATGGGCTCAGAATCTGCGGATTCTCAAATCGACAAATGCCAAGCCTGCAGGTAGAGTTATATAACTGTAGTTATATGGCTAGGCACCCTCTGCATACCTTTAACAACTATATATTCTACAGGGAATATAATGAAGGGGAGAATCCTGCATTGCTGTCACACAGATTCAATTGCCATAACTAAGATACCCTTGACAGCCTCAAATGAGATATCATGCTTGCTGATTGAATCAGTGTTACAATACTAAGGCCACATGAGATGTGCCTATACATGTAATCAGTGATGTCATGCAGGGGGAATGTGGGGGAACTCAGTTCCACTAGTTAAAATTAGGGCTGACTCCACCCACTTCACTCTCCCTCCTCCCCCCTCCCAATTCCTCTGCAAAGAGCTTTTCTTCTTGGTTGGCCGGCAATCAAGAGGGTTAAAGGGAGCGACTCCGGATTCCTAGGGGGGCGAAGGTAGTGATGTCATTCAGGGGGAACGGACCAGAACAGGCGTTCCGAATCCTAACAGGCTCCATGGCTGGTTCCGGGTTCCCGACAAGTGCCAATCAAAAGTGAGTTCCTGTTCCTAAATCATTTGAATGACACCACTGCATGTAATGTGACCTTGGTGGGTGGTTCATTTTTTAAAATAGTGACTGGGGTTGGGCCTGAAATGAAACAGAACCACAGTGTAGGCAAGGAGTTTCAGGATTCCATCCCCAACCCAGTTTCACTCCATTATGCCTCCCCCCCCCACATGCTATATAGCAACTGAATTAGGAATGCACGTTATATTTAACCTTGGTAGTTAGCTATTCTGAAATAAGACAAGATTGGCAGCAACAAGGAATCAGGTTATCCCACTCATTTCAGACATTACTGAGGTTGTACATACCTCTGTGCTCCCCAGTGGGTCTGCAGACCCTTCCCGGAATGCGTTTAGGTATCCATCCACCAAAGTTGTTAAGTCTGACATAATTCCATCCAGTAGCACCGTGCGAAGAGGGAGGAGATATGCTGTTTCCAGAGCCAACACTTTCAGCAGTACAGGTGGAAGAGGTCTCACAAACCATATCTCAGCATCTTTCTGCACACCCCAAATGTGATTAGAGAGGGGAAAAAAATTAGTGTTCTCCAAAATTGGAACTGGAAATGCAATAGCTGGTATTGCATTGTGGCCAAGGACCCAATCCTAACTAAAACCTTCCCCACTGATGCAGCCACACCAACAGAGTACATGTTGTATGGGGGGAGAGGAGAGATATGCAGAGATCTCGAGGCAAGGGAACTTTCTTCCTCACCCCTAGGCAAGCCTCTGCTAACCAGTGGGTCTCCTTCGATCTGCACCTGCTCTTTCAATCTTGTCTCTACCATCAGGGCCAGCCTTAGGAGCTGCTGGGACCAATGCAAAATCCTGCACTCCCTCCCCACTCACCAGGATGAGCAGCAGCAGCGAGGCACCCAGCATCAGCAACTGCTTGGAGGGGGGGGGGAATTTCAAGCCAATCAGACCAGGGGTGTGTGGGAGGGAGGGCCATCCAGCAGCCCTGCGCCACTTGCCATGCTCTCTTCAGGACTTCTCAGCACGGAAGAGAGCATGCCAGAGGGTCAGCTACGGAGCAAGGTCCTAGCTGCAGCTGCAGGTACTCTGCTTACGACACCAGTGCAAAGCCCCTCCTTGCTCAGGACCCAATTTGGCCAAATTGCCCTAAGTCAATTGCCCTGTCTATCATATACTATTTAAATGACCTCAGGCAAACCACTGTCTCAAAAGGGTACAAATGTGCTGCTCCTATCCAGCTGTGCCATTCCGCTAACCCATTTCATTGCCTTTCACCTTTTGCTTGTTTGTTTTTTCCATCCACCTCCTTCAACCTGTTAATTGCCTCCCTGAAATTATTTTTATTTAGGCTTTCCTCTAATCCCTTTTCATACCCAGGAATACAAGTTGTTTTAACATCGTATGCATTGTGGGGCACACCTGAGAGAAGAAAGAAACCTCTGCGCCACCCAGAAAAACAAAACCGCTTTTTAGTTCTTTGAAGTGGGACAATTTATTTCACCTGTTTTCACTCATGCATTTGCAGATCATTCAGACTTCAGTATACACTCCTTCAGATAATCAGAATTATTTGGAAGCAAAGGCACTTGTCAGCTTCATAATTATTTTTCCAACTAAGATCACAAACCACCACAAACCACTTGGAATAACAAGTTCAACAGAATGAAGATGGCTATAGTTCAGCATTGTAAAATGTAAGGCCTGCAAATAGGATACGGCCCACAGGGACTCTTTATCTGGTCCACATGATAATTGGGCTCTCCCAAAGCATCCCTTTCATTAGTGCTACTTTTGCTGAGAATCTGGAAAGCCAGGAGGAGGTCTCAGAGGGTAAGGAAAGCCAAGCAGGGAGGGGCAGACAAAGAGAAGGGAGAGGCAGATACTGCCAAGGTGCTGGGAGAGCTCAATTATCATGCGGACTGCCCTTTCAGCTATTCTGCTTCTGCCAAGGTGTCACTGCAGAGCACCTCTCAGCTGCTGAGCTGTGAATCGATGCCTCCGCAGAAGTGGTCTGGCTGAAAGGGCAGCATGCATAATAATTGGGCTTCCTCATATCTTGAAATATAAAGATTTGCACATTTCCTCTCTACTGAGTTTCTACATAAAAACGAAATGCTTATTTCTGGCCATCATCTGCTTAATGGTATCACTTCCTGCCTAATGACGTCAGTTCCAGCCATCAGCAGGCACCACAAATGCTATTTGGCCCACTGTATGAAATGAGGGACACCCCTACTACAGTTATTTTACCTGGATAGTGACAAAATTGTCTATTTATTTAAAGATAAGTTGTATTCTAAAGCGCCTTTCATCCTGAAGAAGGGAACCTCTGGATACAATCTAAAAAATACAAAAACCTCTCTTTTGAAAAACCTTGTACGTGTTTGGCAAGGTTTACGTGGTCACTAAAGTGGCTTCTAAAGACCCACAACAAATAAATTGATAATCACCATGAATATATTTAAAGGTGTCATACCAAGTCCTGATTTTTCTTCAAAAGAATAGCATAGGGTAGTGTGATCTCACATACCTCAACCACACACTGCTTTTGTTCTAGGAAAGAGATGAATTTATAGGGCATCCTGAAGTGCCGCACCAAGCATTCTTGCAAAGTGCTGATGCAGTGTGGAAGGAAGCCACCTGTTTCCATTGAGAAGTGTAAAACGTCAGCGACCTGTGGACAGAAAACAAGGAGATCAGGATGTCATGGCCACAGTTGGCTTATGAAAACCACACTAACTACAGAATATGGAGGGTTACTGCTCTAAATCACCCTATCAGGCAAAATATAATTAATCTTTAATCATGAACATTTGTCAGGTATCAGATTTTGTATCAGAATGTTAGATGTAAATGAAATAAAGGACAAATGTTCCTAAAGGCAAGGTGTTTCTTCATGAAGCCACTTAATCTGATTTTAAAATACAATGGATCATCATTATCCATGGGGGTCCATTCCAGGAACCCCCGCGGATAAGGAAAACCATGGCTATTCAAATCCACGGTTTCCCAGCACTGAAAACCGGAAGATCTTTAAAGGTATCTAGGCAGCTTTCTGGGGATGCGGAAGGCTTCTGCAGGCCTCAGAAAGCCACCTGGACCCATTTAAAGATGATTGCATTTTTAAGGACCCATTTAAAGTTGTGTTTTTCGACTCCAGGCTTCATTCTGAAGCCCGCAGAGGCCGTGGGCCAATGTGCGGCTTCCTCTGCAGGCTTCAGAGTGCTGCCACACCTCCAGTCGGGTTTGGAGGCCAGCCCAGCATCTGAATATCAGGCCAGTGCACGGCCCTGTAGTCCAAAAATCACACAGTAAGCTACCTGTGTATCAAAAACATTGGAGAGAACAATTCCATACTGATGAGAAAGACAATCAGAGAGCCAGCGGCAGTCATGGATAACCTAAATAGAACGAGAGGAAGAGAAAATGTAGTGGATCGAAAAGGGGATAATATATAACATAAATAAAACATTTGTGTTAATACATTTACTCTATTCAGTCGAAGAACAAATCAGTTGAAGAACAAATCCAAGAACACAGACTGCAATGGTTTAGCCACGTCTGCCCAATACCAGGCAGCTCAGCTGCTACATGCAGAATGAAAAGCTGCCACACAAGCTCTTCTAGCAAGAGCAACCTCCCAACTGGAGGGTTCAATGTGCAGTACCCAAGGAAAACTGAGCTGAGTAAAAACAAAGGGTCCAGAAATTGACCATCGACGAGACTAAAAATATTACCAACAATCATATAAAGCGGAGGTGTGTCACGAATGACACACAGATCCCAACAGTACCTACAACAGTGTTTTGGTTGAGAGGACAACCTTCTCCCCAAGCGCTAGCTAAGGACCGAAGAAGGTCACTGGTGGGTTGTGAGTCCAAGAACAGCAGGTCACAATCTGGGCCTGCTGGCTTCAAACAGGAGACATTCCAGAATCCCATTACTTAATTACCTCTCCCAGCCTAGCAACCCAGTCTGCATGGCTCAGAATGGCCCTCAGAAGCCTCCATAAGCCACTTCTAGTTTTTGGAAGCCACGTCCTACTTGCTTCCGAAAACTGTAAGTCGCTTGGGACACTTCTGAGGGCCATCCTAAGGCCTATAGAGTGGGTCACTGGGCCTGGAGAGGCCTCCAGCATCACTAGGAGTGTTGCAACCCACCGGAGGACAAGGTAGGTCGCAGCGCTGTGAAGTTTGGGAACCTCTGTTCTATCCATATTTTTCCTACCTATATGTTATCCCTTGCAAAATACATACATACTTTCAATATGTTCTTATCTTCCAGTATCATTTGGAGGCCATTCTTGAACACTCGCACTCCCAGAAGAAAAATGTCAAATAAGAAAATGTGGCTTGTTGTTGCTACCTATGGTAAATATGCAGTACAAAGTCAAAAATTAAACTGGCCTGCCATTATTAAAACGCAACACTAAAATAATTTCATGGAAGCTACTTTGATGACTGCAACCTTATTTGGCTGAACAAGTTTCAGAGTTGTAGCTGCATTTATTAACACATTTACAGAAGCTTTTGTAGTCAATCTACTTTATAAGAAGCATAAAATCCTATTAAGAATTTAATGTCATACATCTGATTATGTTCACTGGAATCTCTGAAAGGTGGTTGAAAAGACACAGGAAAAATGAAGTCAGGGAGAAGAAAGAGGGATTGGGCTTCATCCAAAGGATAAAAGTACTATACAACACATACACATGGCATATACCTACCCACCCCTTTTCTCTGGCCTTCCTGTTGCAACAGGGAAGGCACACAAGGAATAGACACTCAAACACCAGAAATAACTTATCAGTTTATTCGTGCAATGAGATCACCTACAGACAAGGGAGTGATTTAATACATGGATCCCCAGAAGTAAATGTTCGTATATTTATTAAAGAAAAAAGCAACACACATAATGCAGATGCATTTTGCAAATTCAGCATGCTCAGGGGGCCCTCAATAGCCATGCACTGTAGCCATGTATATGGTCTATTAGGGAGGGGAACCATCACAAAGGGAAGAAGGGGGAATGGGATGCTGATCAAGGGTTCAGGAGATGTCACATTTTGTTGCAAGTTCCCTTTGCTAGAATGGAAAGGGTATTTCTTCTGTTTCTCTTAATATCTCTTGATAATAAAGGAAAACACTGCCTAAACTTTGGAATTAAACATAGGAGTTCCAAACTACAGAATGCATGTTGATAAAATGTCTTCTTACCTGCAGCCAAGCGACTTTTCCATGACGACACAGATTAACACCCTCTGCGGCTATACCGCAAACATTTTGCTTTTTGATGTGCATCATCTAATGAGCAGTGGGGGGAAAGAATTAAAATTACTACGACAACAAGAGTCATGTTTCACATGGAATCTTATTTAATATGGAACCTTTCCTTTGTTAAGCACGAAACTTAAAACCAGCACAGATCAAACATAGTGAGATACAATGGGTGGCTTAAGCATAAGGAACCAATTTGGGCTTCAGCCTCTTGGACATTATTAGCATTTATTTACACAACATCAAAATACATGACATTTTACAAGCATGCACAAAAATGGCAGGTCCTTGCACCAAAAGTAAATGTTGATGCTAGGGAAAAACCAAAAGATGGGGGAAAAATTACAAGGGGTAAATATCAGTAAAAGGACAGCATGCATCTATGCACACAACTATTCTACGGCTGCAATCCTATCTGTATCATCTGAGAATAAAGTCCCAAGGAACACAGTGGGACTTACTTCTTAGTAAATGTGTATAGAATTGTGCAGCAAGTCACCAATTTTAACTGCAACCTAAACAAGTGTATGAAAGAATAAACAGTGCGTAAATACAGTTAAGTCTTTCACTCTTTAAGGATATTTTTGTAGTGTGCTTACATGTGATTAAAGTAAGTTTTTTTTGTCATAATTAGGTTACTATAAAGACTCACTTTCGATTATGTACTCTGCGTGCAATTAAGCCCAAAATTCTCCTCTATCCCCCTTTCAACTACATTATGCTATGGAGTAAAACAGCATACAATGAGCCAGGGCAGAAGGCAGGTAAGGGAACTACAATGGCAGGTGGTGAGGGTGGTGATGGTTATGACAACTGCTGCTTCCCTGTCCCAAGGTGGCCTCCTCAGTTCACCTCCTTATAAAGTCAGCCCTGTTAAGGCATTACTAAACGACAAACATTTTGTACCACTTTAATTGCAACAGTGTCCTCCAAGTAATTCTGGCAATTGTAGTCTGGCAAAACACCAAGAATCCTATTAGAAATCCTTAGCTTCTCACCGCACTACCCAGGATTCCCAGGGCAAAAAGGGTTTCAAAAAAATTACACCTGTTCTGAGTCTCTGGTACAGGTATAGTCTACATCGGGGCGGTCCTGGGGGTTTCCCCGCCCAGGGGCAAACTCCTAGGCCACCCCCGCCCAGAAATAATTGGGGTCACGTAATCGCATCACCGCAATTGTCTTCTGAAAGTGTCACTCACTCCCGTACAGGGTGAGAACAGCTTCCAGCAGCTGAAAGGGCTGCTTGGCTTGATGGGGGGGGGCATGCAGCCTCTATTGCAGTGAAGCCCAGCAGCTTCACTGCAATCCAGGCAGTGCCTACCTGGCCGGCTCCTCCGATGGTCAAAGAAAAATTTCCTCCGACCTTCGGAGGAGCCAGGGGCACGGCTGGAGTGCAGTGAAACCCAGCGGCTCCGCTATGCCCCAGGCAGCGCCTCCCCGCAGGCTCGGGCACGCAGCGCCAGCTTGTCCCTTCTCAGAGAAGGGGCAAGCAGCACTGCGTGCCCACAGTGTTGGATTGCTTTCCAAGGAGCAATCTTGGCCTCTGTGGAGGCTGCTCCTTGGAGAGCGCAAGCAGCGCCAGGTCCGAGAAGAGGCAGGTTGCATTTTGGACTTGCAGTGTCAGGTCACTCTGTAAGGAGCAGCCCCCGCAGAGGCTGCTCCTTGGAGAGCACATGCAGCACCAGCTTGCTCCTCCAAGAAGGGGTAGGCCGGCTCTGCACAACAGGGGGGCAGGCATGGGGGGGGGCAGGCCAAGCCCAGTGCCCGGGGCATTTGACCCCCTGCCCCTCCTCAGGCATATCACTGGTCTAAATCTCAATGAGTTGCACACAAATAAAGTTAGTGGCAACTCAGTCTCACTGAAATCAACAGAACTTACACTCATTTATTTCAGTGGGGCTTAATCATGACCAACTTTCTTTGAATAGAACCCAACGTAAGTTAGGAAACTATGGCCACAATCTTACAAATATGGGATTAAAAGTAAAACAGGACTACAGGCAATCATTTTCAGACAATGTGCCTGAAACATATAAAATCTAACATCCAAGATCTTCTAGTATACAATCTACAGCCTTAAGGAAAACTCTGCAACACCCCAGAATGAGACATAAATCCCTCAAGTAAAAGTGAGAGTACTATACTCACTGCAGCACCAAATTTCTTCTGGAATTGATCGATTACAATATATTCTATATCCTGTTCTTTATCTCTGTCTGCAATAAAAATGTCATATTAAAACATTCCGCTTCCCTCATTTTTCCAAGAACACACTGCAACCTCCTTTATAAAGGAAAAAAGTATGAAAAGATGTTTCGAAGTATTTACAGAACAAATATAATTAAAAAACTGCTTAAAGGCAGATGACGTTTAGCGTGCATTCCTAACCTGGAGTTAGGCTGGCACAGTTAGGCCAGCAAAGTTTGGCTGGCACAAGGGACACGGTAAAGTATGTTTGGACCACTCTTGGAGTCAAGAGGCCAGCACACAGACATGCACCATCCTCCCTGACTCAGAGTGGTCCAAACGCTGAAAGTGACCTTTTAAGGCCTCAGAACACCCTCCGAACATGACCAGGGCCCAGCTCAAATCCTGTTCAGAGGGGCTGCCCTGGAAGATGTGCCCTGGGGCAGCAGACCTTCCAGCTACATGATTGGTTCAGATAAACACTGAAGTCCCATTTGTATGTTAAGTATCTGAACTCAAAAGCAAACAAAAAACGCTATGCCGCCAAAATGACAGCACTGGAACTGGACAGCACTGAACTCAAAAGCAAACAAAAAACCCTATGTCTCCAAAATGACAGCTCTGGAACTTATGGAATATATTGAACTTTGGGATTAATTTCTGGTAGTTACCTGAAAAGAAACATTTGATGTTACCCAAACTGAGCTGCAGCCTCTCTTGGGAAATAGCATTGGGACCCTCAATGTTCTGCTTCAGTGGTTCTCCTCTGCCTATTGCAGACAGCATGGTAGTTGGAACTTCCCTGTAGAAGGTATTATTACCAATACTACAATAAGTGTAAAATTACAGACAGGATATTGGTTACATTTTAGCTAACACTAGCATAAAAGTACGTTCTGTTCTGCAAGCAGTAATGACTTTCTTGTAAAACATTCACATCTTTCTTGTCAGCAGACCTGGCTGTTCCCAGGAGCTTTATCTATTGGCCAATTATGCAGAAGTCCAGATAATAAAAAAGGCCATAGTTGAAAAGGAAACCAACAGTAAGATGAGAGAGGAAGAAGGAAGTGAGAGAGGAAGAAGGACCAGCCCATTAACTATGGATACCCATGGCAAGACCTCCCTCATGGACTCAATGACAACTATGGACCTATGTCAGATGGCGATTGACCCTATGAATACATAGGAGCACTTTCTCCATCTGTTTTCAGTAGTTGACAGATGTACGTGATCTGTGGGTGGGGCTGCTTATAGTTCCTTTGTCAGATAAATCACAGCCTGGTAAGGCTTGGGTTTGCATGAGCCTTGATCTATTGCACGGATGGAAGACTTGGTCAGGTAGTCTGTCTTTAACAGACAGATGGACAAATGGTTTTTTGGATGGCTCTGAGGATGTTTGCTGCTCATGGGGAAAATTTCCTAGTTGCTCTCTGGAATTAGGAAACACACAACATGGATAGTTGACACAATTGCTCTAGATGCCTTTTCCCACTTAGCAGGCTCCGATAAGGTCCTTGGTTTTCTGAGGAGCTGGGGGTAATAAAATCACTGTGATATATACCTATTGTGCACTGGCCAGGATTGTGCAGCCTTTCCACGTTGCACAAGGATCTGCCCCTGGTATCAAATATACTAGATACACCACTGGATCCAAGGCAGCATTTTAAGGAAGAGATTCTGTCAAGGTACATGATAAAGATACATGCTTCATTTTTTATAACAAACAGGCATGCACCAGTATCCACTGATTTGGTATCCGTGTTTCAGTTATCCACAGACACCATGGGTACTGGGAAGCCTATTAAAAAGATAGGGGAACATTAAAGAGTATTTTTTTTATCTGGTTACAGCAAAACCACTGACATTTCCCTGTCTTTAAAAAGCTGTCCCTATTATCCATGGGGCAGGGTTGGGGGATTCGGAATGGAACCCCAGCAGATATTGGGGCATGCCTGTAGTTTTATTCTTTCTGCAATTTCACTGTTTACAGTATCTCTTTCTATTGAGATGCTGAAACTGGAAATATAAGGCATTTAAAACTGCAACAGCAAAATCAATTTTGTAAAGTTTATAAGGGAATGGCTTATGCAGTCGATGTTAAAAGTAGTTCATGATCCAAGTATTTTCTTTCCTGTACCCAAAATAGCACTGTTTTGAGTATATAGATTCAATTTTTCATCCAGGACAGTTGATCTCAACGTTCTTCCACCACTACTGGAAACTATCAACAAAAGCCTTCATACGTACCTGGTGGGAGTTGCCTTGCCTTCTGCAGCATGCTGTTTTAGGTTATCAAGCAATTCCACTGAAACATAAATCAATGGCTTCTATTACAGCTCCAGCCTTTAACCAGGAACTACATAATCCCTCCAAAGTGGAAGACAAGCCAAAATTTCTGCTGGCAAGTGAAGAATATAATCATGACAGTAACAAGCAAATTACAAAGGGTCTGAAAACATGATGGAAAATAAGCATTCACTCTAGAGGGTAACAACAGGGGAAGTGTGAATCACAGACGTGTTAAATACAAACGTTTCACAAAAGCAGACAAGAGTTCAGTAGCCTATTCTGTAGAATTTTTCCTAAAACAACTTTTGTTATTGACAGAGAAATTAATACTTAATTAAGAGAATTAAGACTCTATTATGATCTCAACAACAGAGTACCTATTTAGGATCTAGGAATCAGGGCAGGAAAAAGAGGGCAGAATGAAAGGTATAGATTAGGGCAGTGATGGCGAATCTATGACACGCACAGCGTTTGGGGTGACACACTAGCATTCACCAACACCCGACAAAAACTAGGTTTGTGTTACTTATTTTTGTAATTATTTGATGTTTCTGTATATAATATATAGCATCACACTTGGTTGGATTATATTTTTGGTTTGTATAAATGAATATACAGAATTGTTTCTCTTTTGTTTGGGAGGGGGGTTGACACACCAGCAGAGTCAAGCTAAGCATTTTCTGAAGTCTTGACATTCTGAGCCCAAAAGGTTCTCCATCACTGGATTAGGGTAAAAGAGAATGCACAGGAAGTTCAGAGAATTGAGGGGTTTCAAATGGCCTTTGCCGGACCTAGATAATTCTGTGAACCTTATAGACTCAAAACATTCCTAAACCACATTGACATTCTCTGCGTCTGTAGGTTACAATAAATGTGGCGGAAGAGGAGAACAAAGATTTCTAACATGCACTAATAAAGACAACAATACTATCCACAGTTACTTGGGATTAAGTTTCATTAAGCAAAGTGGGCTTTATTTCCAAGTAAACGTACATAGGATATTACTGCAATTTGCCTTCTTCTAGTGGACTCTAGTCCAGGAGACTTGGTATCAACCTCATTTACTTATGAATTTTTGGGGTATGGTTTTGAGTAAGTAAATTTTCCTCAACCTCAGTTATGCACATGCAATTTACCAAGATTATGTTATGATGACATATAACGACTCAAGTATTGTAAGTCCTTACTACAGTTATATTTTTCATTTACTTCCAACTAAAAAGGAAAAGGCTTGTGTAAATTGTAGCTTTTTTTTTTTACACAAAATATAAAACACTTCAGAAAATATTCTTGGGATTTATTTTTCTGCACTCTTAACTAAAGTAGAGCCTAATAAAGTAAACATTTCCAAAGGGAGAATTAGAAGCCAGCGTAGGGTAGGAAACCATATTACAAGTGGGAAGAAAATCCCAAATGGTGATAACACAAAAAAGGCAAAGAATTTCTAAGTATTATATGTATAAATACTCTCACCATTAACAATTTCATGGCCAAAAAACATCTTTACTCCTGGTACATCTCTGCCAATTTCCAAGTTCTTGACTGAAAGAAACAAATACAGCAAGAAAAATGTTAGCTCTTTCTATTAGAGCAAAAAAAAAAAAAAAAAAGGATTTATTTTAAAATGTAGATAGCAAGTGCTTTACATGGAGCAATCCCTAAGTGGACTCTGTATGATAAGGTTTGATTTGCAGTTGAACTATAAAATACTATCCCTGTCTAAGCTTTCCTGAAATTTTTGAACAGCTCAACTGCATTCTGCTTTTTTGTACAATTTGATTATTTATAGTGAGACTGTAAGAATTATGAATATAGTGGGTACATCCAGGTTAGTTTTAATTTGTATGCATCTGGGTAATTCACTACCACCACCAGCCCAGCTTCTTTTCACAAGTTGCTTAACCGCACACTGGTCAAAATTGCGGGCTCTTAATTATTCAACTAAGTGCATAGCTGCTTCCAATGCTAAGCTTTCATCAATGTTAAGCTTCCATCAGCAGCCTTTAGCGGGGTAAGAGTTCTAAGTGGGAGCTGTTTTACAGCAAGTACATTATTTTGTCAGCAAGGGATTGCACAATAGAGTACATTCTCTGAGACAGTAAATTTCATCACTAGTATCAGATTGCTAATTTTCTCTTATGTTCAGGACATTCAATTCTCTTTCTGAAAGCTCACCATGCATAACTTGCTTCCCTTCTTGCACTTTCACCTACCACCATGTCATGCCCAATGCCAATCCCTTCTCATCCCTTTTGACCCACTTCTTCTATAAAGCCTCTTCTGAATCACCATGGCTCCAATTTGTGTGCTCTATCACAGGTAATTATTAACTACATCATAATATAAGCCTTTCTGATAATATCAGAAAAACTCTCCTTCACTTATTGCCATATTTCTTCGGCTGTTATTCTAAATGTTTTCTCTGGAGTAGCTCTCTTTGATAGTAAGGAGCAGGACAGTGCTACCATATCAATGGCTCAAGATATTACTTTAGAATTTATTAGTACATGCCAATTACGGAGTAACTCAGACAGCAAAGATGAACAGATTAGTCTTTTCTCCAGCTTAATAAAACACAGTTATATTTCATTTCTTCTGTATCAATGCTGTTGAAATTCACCTTGTATTGCTTAAGATCTAACACTTGATCTAACCAAATTTAATCTACAGAAACAAATCTCACAGCCCAATCCTAACCTGTGTTGGAGCAGGCAGATTGGCAGGCTGGGAGGCAGCTGGAGGTCACCTTGGGACAAGGCAAAGGATATTTTCCCCTTGGCTCCGGGTATGCCCCAGCTAGTCCTATGGGGCTTCTCAGATCTGCACCTGCTAAATAGCAAGTCCGAGCAGCCAGAAGCGGCCAAGCTCGGGGTTGCGGGTTAGGATATAGCCTAAGGGCTGTGCTTGTCTCCTCCCCCCCTCCCTGGGCTGGCCCACCCATGAATCTGCCCTGCCTCCAGC
>JAJKFI010020796.1:0-16522 GCA_029204185.1 Lerista edwardsae | reverse complement strand
TGATTGATTGATTGATTGATTGATTGATTGATTGATTGATTGATTGATTGATTGATTAACAGCCCAATCCAGAGCTGCCTGATTGCCCGGGAGGAGAGCGGCAGGCAGGTGGCTACTGCTACATCCCGCGGCAGCCGGGCAGTTGCAGGGGGTTCCGTGGGGAAAGGCTCCAAGGGGAAAGGGTGATGGGTCTGTGCCAGCTAGAAGTGAGGGCCTCTGTGTAAGGCCACACAGCCTGACGCTGAGGGTGTAATCCAGCAGTGAGAGTCACCACCAGTCCTGCCCCCATCCACCCTGCCCCTGCCCCGGAACGCCCTCCCGCTGCGCCAGAAAGTCCACATCGCAGGCAAGCAGCCAACTCGCCACTTGCTGGCAAGTGGGACTAGCCCGGCCTGTGTTGCCATGGCACTGCCGCAGTGCCGGCGGTAACGGCTTACTACCAGCGTTGGAGGTGCTTTCTGACGCCGTGCGCAACATTTGCTCAGGCAGTACGGGCATCCTGTTTGCTGCTAAGGGTCATAGGATTGGGCCCTTAGTGCATTATTTAAGAAGGAGACAATTTTTTTTCTGAATTTATTTATTTATTTATTTAGCGGAAAGCAAAAAGTCACAAGTAACAGAAGAACAAAAAACATGACTAGCAACCATACATATTAAACTCTAGCTTTGACTAACATGAAAACTTTAAACCTATAACATTATCCATACATTAACGCAAGCACAGAGGAGTATATCATTTTCATAAAAACCGAGCATCCACTCCAGTCTTCAAAGTAGATAATAAAAGTCTCTTTCAACCATTCTTCAGAAAATATGTCTCCCTTAACCTATCATTCCCCTATCTCCTCTTGTTAGTTGTAACTGCTTTTTATTCTTCAAATCCACAAACTATTATATCATTCTTCTCTTTCTCCTGCAATAAAACAATGTCTTCCAATTATTTATAAATGTGTTTACTGACTTCTCCTTTATTAAAATCTTCAGTTTATTCATTTCTGCTAGTTCCAAGACCTTCATCCACCAGTCTTCAACCAACAGTATTTCTGTGGATTTACAGAGTTGTGCATCAAGTAGTCTTGCTATATAACTTGGTTATCTTAAGGTTCTTCCCAGTGGTGTCATTCAAATGATTTAGGAACAGGAACTCACTTTTGATTGGCACTTGTCGGGAACCCGGAACCAGCCACGGAGCCCGTTAGGATCCGGAACACCCGTTCTGGTCCGTTCCCCTGAATGACATCACTGGTTCTTCCCCATAAAATCATCCAACATGCTCAGCAAAATTGCTTCTGGTTTCATTTGTGTATTCCTTTTGAAAATTAACTGCATCGGTGTATGGATCTGTATCCAGTATTTTCTTGCTTTACCACAAGTCCACCACATTTGATAAAATGTTGGAAATTGTTACATTTCCAACAACAATTTGACACATGTTTGTACATCCTTGCTAGTCTAGATGGGGTCATGTACCACCCATATCGCATTTTATAAAAATTCTCTTTAATGTTTATATTTAGTGTAAATGTTATTCCTTTAGAAACTTTTTCCATTTGTTCCGTTAAAATACCATGCCCCACATTTACGGCCCATTGAATAATACAATCTTTAGCCTGTTCATCTTCTATCTCCTATTTCATCAATACTTTATATAGAAAGGGGAGACAAATTATTGAATCAATTCTGTACTGATCAATTACCCAGCTGGAGAAAGATGGGGGAGAAGAATGGGTGGACATGGTCTGATACCAATGGAATTATTTTGTTGTGTTGGTAAGGAATAAAAGGATTGATTGGCTGAACTGCTGTTATGTCACAGAATTGCAAGACATCCTTTCTTCCTACAGTTGAAGTTTCCCTGCAACTGGTATTCAGAAGCATATTGTATATAGCCGCCATGACTAGTAGCCATTGACATACCTCCATGAATTTTGTCCTATTCCCTTTTAAAGCCATTCATGCTGGTGGCCATCACCACATCTTGTGGCAATGAATCTTCAGACTAATTATATGCTGGGTGCAGAAATAGTAAATGGAAGTGGATGATTGGTTTGGCTAGGGGTGAAAAACTGCATAAGGCTTAGGGTACTGTCGTTGGAATGTGGTATAGAAAGGCACAAAGGACCTGATTTCCTAGCATCAAGATAACTTGCCGAAATAATATTATTTATTTATGAATCAGCGCCATGAACAGAGAAACAGGCCGTGCTTGTTTGCAAGCCTTGAAGCCTCTTGTCTCCAACCCGCAAACGAGCTAATCATGACTGCAGCCCGTGGAGATTGTAATATGAATTGACATATAAAAAAATTGCTCAGAGCCCATCTGCTTCAGTTATATAACTTAGGTTATAGCTCGGAGCCCATCTGCTTAGGCTAGGCTGGGATCTGAAGCAATTTTAGGAGGAGGAGTTGCCCAAATAGAACAATTTCTGATAAGACGATGGGGAAGGGGGGGAAGGAAAAAAATGGCAAAATTAGCAGAGAAGCTGACATATACAATTTAAGAATGTTCCAAAAGGGACAGGAATGTGCCTGTGAATCTGTTTGCTTTCAGAATAACTCCTAAACTAGTATTCTGGACTTCTTGCACGGACAACACTGTTTGGTAGCTCACTTTCTTTTAACTAGTGAAAGGTGAGAGTTTATGATTTCAGCTGTATACTTTCCATATCGGATTGCTCCATGCTTTAAAAATAAGAGACCTTAATTAATATTGGCCTGCTTGAGTCATTCCCTTCCCCCTTCTCATTACGTAACTGCCTAGCGTTCAGGAAATCCAGGCTGCGAGTGTCCTGAAATAACCTCTTTTCCCAGCACTCAGGAAAATGACTATAAATAAAGAGCAGCCTCTCTCTCCTCTCTGTGTGTATGTGTGTGTGCGCG
This sequence comes from Lerista edwardsae, assembly GCA_029204185.1. Taxonomy (NCBI): domain Eukaryota; kingdom Metazoa; phylum Chordata; class Lepidosauria; order Squamata; family Scincidae; genus Lerista; species Lerista edwardsae. Next base: position 13,642 of record JAJKFI010020796.1, on the reverse strand, counting down.
CGCGCGTTAATGCTATCATGTGATTGCCCTGTAGTAAACTGAATTGAGTGTTACTCCGGGAAATGTAGATCATAGCAATGCTATTTTCTGAGACCGCTACTGAATATATTTGGAGGTTGTTGTTGTTGTTTCCCCTTTCCTTATGCACCTTGAAATAGTGTGGGATTTTTGTTTGTTTGTTTTTTGCTTAAAAAACACTTATTTGCATATGTGAGTCAAAGGAGGGGGCTCAAAAATTTCCTAGGGTTTTACATTTTTCAGGACGCAATCCTAACCCACTTTCCAGCACTGACATAGCTGTGCCAATGGGGCATGTGCTGCATCCTGCAGTTGGGGGGCAGTCACAGAAGCCTCCTCAAGGTAAGGGAATGTTTGTTCCCTTACCATAGAGCTTCATTGCCCTTACCCCAGTGCTGGAAAGTTGGTTAGGATTGCGCCCTCAATCTCCCCATGGCCTATGAGGGGGTGCAGGGTGTACACCATACCTGGGCCTAGGATTTTTAAAAAGGGGGTGCGATAGCCAAGGGAGGGAAGCCTGAAATGTTCTGGAATCTCAGAAAATGTTTGCATATATTATGTGAAGACTATACTAGCACTTTGAGATTTTGTGTAAGCCTACATCGTTTTATATATTCGTAGAAATTATGGTCCAATGATTGTGTGAAATTATGATCCAGTGGAGAAGGGAAAGGGCCCCAAAGAAACTTTGTACCTCCTGATAAGGTTCCTCTTATTGCACGTCAAGGGCCAGGGTTCAAGATGAGGAATCTAGCAATGGAAACCTGCCCATGGCAATATTTATTCTCAGACGAAATACATTCACACTTACTGCACCAATGCTCGTAATTTCTGCGTTTCTCTATGTTGGAGTTATCACCTTTTCAATCTGTTCTGACTGCTATGCAATTACTGAATACTGCAGAATAAAGTTCATCTCTGCGGCTAAAAAAGCCTCACCTGCTCATCAATGCCGGTCAAGCTGTTAAAGCAGTAGGGGCTATGTCTTTACCCTGAAGGGTTCAGCAGAAAAATCCTATGAGTAATTTATTGCAAATATCTCCTGGGATATTTGCTAGTGACTGTGCAGTTGAGGGTGACCAGATGTACAGCAGGGGACTCCTAAACTACAACAACTACTACTACTACCAACCATCACCACAATAATAATAACAACTTTGTGACATTATTTATAATAGCAAAATAGGAAAAAAGCCAGAAATCGCTGAACTTGTCTCAACAAAACAAACCAGTCAATAACAACTATCTGATTGAAAATAATAATAATAATAATAATAATAATAATAATAATAATAATAATAATTGCTGTTGGTTTTGTTTTTTACAGGGTTTTTTGTGTGTACAGCTTTTAATGAGATTTGTAGGTTGTCTACTGTTTTTAGGAGATTTTAATGATTATATTTTATGAATTTTTGTAAGCAGCTTTGAATGCCCATCAGGCAGATAAAGCGAGGTATAAATCTGTAAATAAACAAACAAATAATAGTGTGAGTTGACAGGAAGAAAAGAAAATGAAGCAGACAGTGGCGTACATGGCAGATAGAGCACGTGCCCTACCACTTGAAGGGGGGCGCCACTGAACAATTTCTATTAAAGTCAAGCAGATGGAGGCTTCATTGAGCCTCTAGATGAAGAGGAGGAGGAAGGGGGCGGCAGCCAGTCTATGAGGCCAATGAAACACAAGAAAGTGATCTGGAGAAGAGCAGCCATTTAGCAAGGATCGCAAGGATGATGCCACCAGTGCCGCCTCAGGAGAGGAGAACCCAGAAGTGATGGTCTCGGGAGAGAAGAAACCGGAAGTGACATCAACAAGATGCAATGTCATGATGTCACAATGACATCACCCTCGGCACAGTGGCCTTTATCTACACCACTGGAGGCAGAGGAAGGGGACTGGCCTACTTAACATAAGAACGAAAGAAGATCCCTGCTGGATCAGGCCAAAGGCCCATCTAGTCCAGCTTCCTGCATCTCACAGTGGCCCACCAGGTGCCTCAGAGAGCACACGAGACAACAAGATGCCTGCATCCTGTGGCATTCTGAAGCAGTCTGGCATTCTGAGGAAAAATTCTGAGGTAAATATATATAAAATAGGATAGCAAATTTTGTTTTATTTACCTCATATTTAGGGGAGGGAGCTATAATTACCCAATCTGGGCCGTAAGAAGAACCCTGCTGGATCAGGCCAAAGGCCCAACTAGTCCAGCTTCCTGTACCTCATAGTGGCCCACCAACCCAAAGAATGGATGCATGGCTTTGAACTGTTTTATTACCTTATTGCCCCGGTATCCGCTGGGGTTCCGTTCCCCGGATGCCTAAAACTGTGGATACTGGGCCGCCTTTTTAAAGATAGGGGAACATCAATAGTATTGCTGCAGCCAGGCAAAAAGAAAAGAGAGATTTGCTTAATGTTTCCCTATCTTAGAGGTTTTCAAACTGGGGTGTCCCAATGCCCCAGCCTGAAAGCGCCTGCCCCTTTGCCTTTAAGGGATGGGGGCAGGGCAAAGGTCCCTAGGATTTTGTGATTGCAACCCGGAAGTGGGCCACAATCACCCTTTTTCATTCATTCTGAGGTTTGGGGAGCCCTGTGGATGTGCTGCTCGCACATCCTGGAGCCTGGCACTGTGATAAGTTGGCAGTGGCAGCCCGTTGCCCCTGGGAGCAACACGGTCCTGGGGATTGTGTTGCTACCTTCGCCCCACTCCTGCAAACACTTAGGGCACAATACTAACGTGAAGTTAGGCCAGCAAAGTTTGCCTGGCACCAGGGACACTTTAAAACGTGTTTGGACTGCTCTCGGAGTCAGGGAGGATGGTGCACATCTGTGTTTCGGCCTCTCTGACTCCGAGAGTGGTCCAAACATACTTTACAGTTTCCCTTGTGTTGGCCAAACTTTGCTGGCCTAACTCCAGGTTAGGATTGCGCCCTCACAGTGGTGCAAACTCTCCGTGAGATGTCCCCAGTTTCAATAGATGTCCCCAGCATCCATTGTATCAGTGGATAACTGAAACCATGGATACAGAATCATTGGATACTGAGGCACGCCTGTATTGTTTCTAAGGCTGCAATCCTATACACACTTTTCTGGGAGTAAGCCCGATTGAATATAATAGGACTTACTTCTGAGTAGACAGGCATAGGATTGGGCTGTAAATTTGTGAGCTGCCTTGAGCAGTTCCGTGCCAGAGCGACAAACCTTCCAACATTGTGTTACAGGTTCCTGCTTGTTATTTCATCAGCCTCCCAACAACCCCGGAAGGCAACTGGTTTTATTGCTGCCATACAGGAGGGGTGGAGGCTGAGGCTCAGAGATGTGGTTTGCCTATGAGCAACTTCTGGATTGTGGCAAGCTTTGAATGAGGAACATTTTGGGTTGCAGCTCACAGTCTTGATCTCTCCAGTTCTCATTTTCCTGCTAGAACGAACATTGAAAAAAGTACACTTTGAAAAGGTTATGGGGAAAGTGTGTGTCATTCACTGTAGCCCACCTTTGTTTTCCCCTACATAAGAACATAAGAAGAGCCCTGCTGTATGAGGCCAAAGGCCCATCTAGTCCAGCTTCCTGTATCTCACAGCGGCCCACCAGGTGCCCCAGGGAGGCATGAGACAACAAAACGCTTGCATCCTGTTGCCACTCCCTTGCATCCAGTACTCTGAAGTAGCCTACTACTAATGTAAGGATGTTGCACAATCCATCATGGCCTATAGCCCACAATGGACTTTTCTTCCAGAAATCCGTCCAATCCCCTCTTAAAGGCATCGATCTAGGTCAGATGCCATCACCACCTCCTGTGGCAAAGAGTTCCACAGATTAACTACATATAAATCTTCACGTGCATTGACTTGCTTTACGCTGATAGCAGAGTCCCCCACTTCCCTTTTATGAATTTATCTCCGTCACATATTCTGTAAAATGACAAACATGGTCATAACTTACTTGATCATGCCTCAGTAACACAAAAGGAAAGTGACTGAACTTAAGACTAAACAATTGACTGCCAAGACAAGCAACTCTGCAGCCTGGAAGAAAATCGATGCATCATCATCTGAAGTGGGGAAATACCTGTGGAAGGTAATTGTGTCTCCAGTCAAGATTATGCATTGCAGGAGCAGCCAAAACCTGAACAAACCTGTTTCTCCATTGTAAATCTGGAGTCATACACCAGGAGGATTAACCATTATGCTAAGTATTCGGGCCATAGCTGAACAAGTGCCCTTGATATCGTGCAGGTATTGGCAGCATGCCAATTTCTGGCAAGGTTCACGGAGAGTGCACAAAACCAATGAGGCAGTGCAGAGGTCAGCTATCTCTTGATGCAAGCTTGCTTTTTTGGATATGCAACATGACTTTTTCTCTGGGCCTTTGCACGGCTCGATAGCGGAAAGATGTTTGCTAACTGACTTTTGATGGCTCGTTGCTACTGTAATATGGTCAACACTTTCACCTTCCATGTTTGGAGGCGATAGACTAAACATCCGTTCCTGAGAAACAAAAGCAGAAGAAGGTGTTTGTGGGCTTCCTGTGGGCTGGCCACTGTGGAATATAGTAAAGGATCATTAAAAAGGTAAAGGTTTCCCCATGACCGAATGGTCTAGTCGTGACCGACTGTAGGGGGTGGTCATCTCCGTTTCTAAGTCAAAGAGCCGGTGTTGGTCCTGAGGACAAGTTTCTGTGGTCACGTGGCCGGCATGACTATACGCCGTAGCGCACGGAACGCCGTTACCTTCCCACCGAAGTGGTACCTATTTGTCTACTCGCATTTTTATGTACTTTCGAACTGCTAGGTTGGCAGGAGCTGGGATAAGCGACGGGAGCTCACTCTGTCATGCAGTCTCAAACTACCAACCTTCCGGTCAAAAGGCCAGCAGCAGCAGTTTAACCCGCAGCTCCACCACATCCCTGAAGGATCCTTAGAGGAATCTATATTGATCTGAAGATCTGGTTTGAAAACCAGAACTTTTTAGGTTCACTCCTACTCACCCACCCACCCACCCACATTCTAGTGCAGTGGTTCTCAAACCTTTCAGACTGGGACCCATTTCTCAGCATGGAACTTGTGTTGGGACCCACAGGAAGTGATGTCATTAACCTAGAAGAGATATTATGGCAGGAAGTGTCATTATCAAGCAGGAAGTGTCATTATCAAGCAGGAAGTGCTATAATTATGATGTAATCAAATGATACTCCTGGAATGCAAACTGGCATTCTTGGACTGCAGCAAGTGCACAGCCATGAAACATCCCTGACAGAAAGCAAGTGTAGGACAAAATATGATGTCAAAGCACTGAACTAAAAACAAAAATTTTTAAACCCTCCCTTGAAAATTCAAACTGTTAACAGTCACAAAAGGAATATAGCAAGAGTAAGGTCTGCAGTTTCCAAGATGGCTGCACCCAGCTTTCCATGACCCACCTGACATCATGTGGAGGCCCACAGTTAAAATAACACTGTTCTATTGCAATCTCCCAAGGCAACTGAAGGTAACCTCTTAACTATATTAACCTCTTAACTATATATTGCATCAAACGATTTGCAAGTAAGGACACAACAGAGATGTGTATTCATTGGTGTACCTTGGACTCTTAACACACTCTCTAACTCCTATTTCCTACTCCGACAGGGAACTTTTTCCCAGCACTTCCTTCATACATCATTGAAAATCATTGAAACAACAAGGAAAAAACTTTTTGGTAAACACTTGTTTGGGGTTTTTTCCCAGACAATACATTGCAACAAACTTGAGTTTGCCCCTGGATGCATGTCCAACCCTTTTCTTCCCTGCGTGGATTATTTTTGCAAGCAAGCATGCTTTGTTCTGTCCTGTGCGGCACAGAGAGATAGAATGTGGTGTGGTACTGAAGGAGGAAGTCCCTGCCCTCCATCAGGCCTGACAAAGCAAAGCTCTTTGGTTCCTGGCTGCAACCAGGAAACGCCAGGGACAGAATGTGTACACAAAGCCTTTGCTGTAACAGGGGAGCACCAACCTTTGGTTGGAAAGATTTCAAGACAACAACATATGCAAAGCTTGTGGAACATTCAAAAGCGCTATACAAATAATCACTATTACTGTAAGATCTCTGACAATACAAATGTGTGGCATTTGTGCTGTTGGATGAGAAAATGAGCCCTTTCTGGTTTTATTTTTAAAAAGGTGAGTCGTCAATTCCAGTAGTATTTTTGTGCCATTTAGCTTAGAGCACTGGTTTTCAAACGTTTTAGCACTGGGACTCACTTTTTAGATTGACAGTCTGTCCAGGACCCACCGGAAGTGATGTCATGACTGGAAGTGCCACCACTGTGACGCCAGAGCCTGCTGCTTTCCTGTGAGTGCAGCAATAAGTCGGGCTATTTCTCAGCCATTTTCCAACAGCAAAGTGACTCAGAAAGGGAAAAAAAATCCTATTTACAACCTTGCCACAAGCAAAACAACCACACAGCCCTCCCCCTTTCCGGCATCCCACCTCCCCATATTTTCAGTATGGCTGCTCTAGGTGCTTCATGACCCACTGGAAATTGGCTCATGACCCATTGGTGGGTCCTGACCCACAGTTTGGGAACCACTGGCTCAGAGACAAACAATAGTTGACAGTCTGGGAAAGGGACAACTGGACCTTGCTTCAAGGCCCACAAAGACAGCAGGGTCCCACTGTTAATTTTAGATGCAGACTTGGGAGTTAAAATCAAAGAACAAAACTCTCCCCACCGGTACTAGGGTATTTGCATCCTGAGCAATGGTGTTCTGGTCAAATGAAACCTGGCCATTGGCGTCCCTGGACATTCGTGAACAGTAGAACAGTACCTGAGAGGGTGGCAGGGCACTAGGTTTTGCAGGGTGCCTCAACATGCCGTTTATGCTGCCCATCCACCTCAGAGACATTCCAGGTGTTGAGAGCAACATGGAGGGGGCGCCTCTGTGTTACTTTCACTGTTCGGAGTGGCTCTGATAGCGAGGGGCAGATTACATGGCACATTGAGGTGCTTTGCAAAACCTAGCACCCCATCCCCCTCTTGGGACACTACTGAACTCCCATGGCCCAGTCAGATGACTCAAGTGTGACCACAGGAAATTGGGCAAAAGTCTCCTGGGCCATCAGATTTTGATGGTCCAGTTGAAAACTATTTCATTTAGGGGACACTCAAAGTCCTCAAAGGCTAACTAAGAACACTAGGAGCCCCTGAGCACAGAATGAACTTTGCCTGGTCCCTGAAAGAGTTTAGTGATGGTACCAGAGATACACGTCTTAGGGGAGCATTCCAGAATTTGGGTGCCGCCACCAATAAGCTCCTCTTTCCGGTTTCTTCTGAAGGTGGGAATACCTGGAGAACAGCCCCTGGAGATGGGCAGATTCATGTAGAAGCAGATGACACTTCCATTTATGGCTTCGGAGTGAAAACCACCTTCTTAGGGAGCAGATCTATGAAATCCTTGTTCTGACCAATGGCATCATATTCCATGTGTCGGCGCAACATTTGTTAGGACTCCCGTGTACTCACCCAATAATATCAGGATGACGTTATCCTAAAGCAAAGCCTGGCCCAGATTCCTGTATGGACAAAGCTGCCTTTTATGAGACCTGGCACTTGCCAATGGAACATACAACCTCAAATTCTACTTGCATATTTGACTGCAGTCTTCAGCCGGATGAACAGCTCATTGTGTCAGAGTTTGCTGCTGTCTGTGGCAGTTTGCTGCGTTCTGTAGCTCAGCTTTCTGCTCACGGCTCAGGTTTTGTATTTTTTAGCAGTTATTCAAACTGTAGGTCGCGATCCACTTGGTGGATCACGACCTGATGTCAGGTGGGTCACAGAAAGCTGGGAGCAGCCTTATTGGAAACTGCCTGACTCTTGCTGTAGTCCTGTTGTGAGTGTCAACAGTTTGAATTTTCAAGTGAAGTTTTATTTTTAATTTTGTTTCTAGTCCAGTGCTTTTACATAACATTTTGTCCTAATTTTGCTTTCTGTCAAAAATGTTTCCTAGTTGTGCATTTGCTTCGGTCCAAGAATGTCAGTTTGCATTCTAGAAGTGTTCATTTGTTTACATCAGGCTGACAGCCTTTTCTGCTTCACGATGTCACTGAATGGCCTAACAAAGTTTGTTCATTCTGGTGAATATGCTTTTATATCTACAAGAGGTGCCAGTGTCATAGATTACACATTGATCCCTGTATCTTTAATAACTTGCATCGCAGAGTTCACAGTGGGCGATTATATTATTAGTGATCATCTTCCATTAACTCTTTTGCTTGATTTTGGATACCCCGGGAAAGTTCATAGCCCGGCCCCGATGAAGTAAAGGGAATTCAGACAATAACCTGGAATTCAGAAACAAGCCAAAAGACTCTTGACTTGTTTGCAGATAAGGTATTGCTGGATTATAAGGACATCTAGCCGAGAGGGTAAAAAGCCGCAGTCCTGCCCGAACATAAGTTCTGAAGGTCGCCAGTTCGAAAACACCGGAAGTATCCGTGAGCGGCAGACCTCTAAGAATGCGGCTGATAAGATTGGAGCTGTGTCTGACTGCCTGTGAGAGAGGAATTGTGTCGGCCAGCTGTTCTTGGTGAGAGCAAGAAGTTTGTTTATCAGCTGGCAGGAGGGCAATCGTGCAGCTAAGAAAGAGAGGCTGGACTTGAAAGTGTCATCTGAAATGTAGCAGTTCTTGTGAGATTAGAATTTACTGTGATTGTAAAAACCCTTAGGGTTTAGAAATGCCTGCCTATGTAAACCACCTTGAATAATAAAGTCAAAAGAGCAATCTAATGACCTAGAAAGGTGGTATATAAATACTATTATTAATATTAATATTAATATTAATTAATATTAATATTATAATAAAGCCATTGATCTGGTCAAAGATAACCCAACTGAATATATTAGATATTATGAATGGCTAATATCCCTTATGTCAACAGCATTAAGCCACAATCCTAGACACCAAAAAGGAAGGAGAAATTTTGTCAGAAGTACTTGGTTTGATAGAGAATGTAAAGATCTTAAAAGTTCTCTTGCGGGAGGTCTATAGACAACACAGGGAACACAGGGATGAAGAGTTACCACCTAAATTTTTTCATATAAAGAGTCAACTGCAACTACTTATTAAAGAAAAAAGACAGGAGTTTATTAATGACCAATGGAACCAACTTTGGCAAGCTATAACTTTGAATAAGGCTAAAAAATTCTGGACAATCGCGACAGGGTCGTTTAGAAGAGAAATCACAGACCCTGCTGTTATTGATCCAAATACTTGGGTCCAGTATTTTTCAACTCTATTCTATGACAGTGCTAAATCCTCCACAAGCACACCTCAGATACCATCTCATGAGTTACCAGTGTGGCCCATTGTGACACCAGAGGAGATTAAAGAGCAGATCAATCAGTTAAAACCTGGGAACGCCCCTGATCAGGTGAAGCAATTCAAATAACTGGGCATTTATTTCGACTTCCAACATTCTTGGGTGTCCCAGCCAGCGGTGTCATGCTGGCGGAACGGGCCGGTACGCCGTTCCGCTAGTTCCACGGACGGGCCTGGGCCATGCTGCCTCTCCCAAGGACGGGCCCGCCCTCCCTCCCTTGCGCCCGAATCGCTCTGAAATGAAGCGATTCCAGGCGCAGGGAGGCGTGGCTGGCCTCCGCCATAGGGGCGGAGGCAGTGGTGTCATCCAAATAATTTAACAACAGGTACTCACTTTTGATTGGCACATGTCGGGACCCGCCCACTGGAAGTGACATCATAAGCCGGAAGTGATGTCGTGGCAGGAAGTGACATGAAAAAAGCCCTTTTTGAGGCCTCAGACAATTTTAAACTGACCCAACAGTTGCAACAGTATTCCACAGCACCCCCAGAACATGTTAAGGAGGCCTGGCATCATGTTAAAGTGACCCAACAGTTCCAAAACCCCAGAGCAGCTCATTTTTCAGTGGCAAGGCAAGGCAAGGCTCCGCTCGCTGCCTTCCTGGCTCTGAGAACGTGCAGGCAACTCAAACGTGCAGGAAATTCAAACGTTGCAGGGGGCGGAGTCGATGAGTGGGTGGGTGAATGGGCGGGGCCAGCCATAATCCTAGAAACCGGTACTCGCGTACCCCTTCGTACCCCCTGCATGACATCACTGGGTGGAGGGCTGCCAATCATCTGGGCGTTCCGGTTCCTGGCGCGCCCGGATGACATCACTGGTCCCAGCGGAAGACTGCCCTAAACCTGGCTAGAATTACCACTCAGTCAATTATTAAGTTCTTTTATAACAGGGGAAACAGATATGTGCCAGCTGCCCTGAAAGTCTTCAACTCTAAGGTCATCCCCCAACTTTTATATGGCATCCCATTATGGTTGAGAGATATGGATCAGTCCGTAGAGTGGTTTCGATCCATGTTCCTCCATAAAATCTTGGGGTTACCAAGCTGCATAACGTATGCTACTCTCTGCCTGGAGACAGGCCAATCCTGTGTCAAAACTCAAGCATGGCTGAGATCCTTCAGAAACTGGCTTAAAATCTATTATAATTGTGAGCATGGTAGTCTTATCCATCAGTTACTACAGGAAACTGAAATTGCTAGCCTATATTGAAAGGAAAGTTGTCTCTATGGGTATATCACTGGACATATTAGGGTCGCTCCCCCAGGCAGAGGTTTATAGTAGGATTGAATGCAGGCTGTTAGACACTGAACTGCAAGATAGGTCTACAGAGCGTAGCATATGGTGTCTGCTCCCCCTTGCATTTTGGGATCTCTATCAGTTTTGGTCGTATGGCCTTTTATTTGTCTCACCTACAAGATCCGAAAAAGCGTAGAGCTTATTCCTTGACCACATTTAACGTTATCCCGTCAGCGGTCTTATATGGCAGATTCAGACAGATACCATAAGTGGAGAGGTGCTGTATTTGTGCTTTGAAAGAGGAGTTGTGCTTTGGGAGGCATTGAGACAATCTCACATACAGTATGTTTTTATATTGTCCACTCTGTAATCATCTTTGTGAAAAGTATCTGGGATCAATTCTGCCAAAACTGAGAGGCCGTCTTGATGAGGAAAAAATCTACTTCATTTTGAGTGATGTAGTGGAGGACAAGATAGAGAAAGTGACCAATTTGGTAGACTGCATAATTAAATATCAGAGTAAATGATTCAATCATGCCTATATTTCAAAATAGTTCTTAATCATTGTTGAGACGCCTACTGTTGTCTTTCAAATGTAATATTTTTGGTTTTTTTAATGCCAATAAAGGCTTCTTTTCTGTTTCTGATGTCACTTCCAGCTATAACATCACTTCCCTGTTAATGATGTCACTTCCGGTGGGTCCTGACACGAGTGCCATTCTAAAAAGTGGGTCCTGGTCTAAAAAGTTTGAGAACCACTGGTCTAAAGCACAGGATTCATTTCCTTATATAAAGTGACTTTAATTTATCTTATAAGAACATAAGAAGAGCCCTGCTGGATCAGGCCAAAGGCCCATCTAGTCCAGCTTCCTGTATCTCACAGCGGCCCACCAGGTGCCCCAGGGAGGCATGAAACAACAAGATCCTGTTGCATCCTGTTGCCACTCCCTTGCACCCGGTACCAGTAGCCCACCACCTTTGTAAGGAGGTTGCACAATCCATCATCCCCTCTTAAAGGCATCAAGACCAGACGCCATCACCACCTCCTGTGGCAAGGAGTTCCACAGATTAACTACCCGGTGGGTAAAAAAGTACTTCCTTTTATCTGTTTTAACTCTCCCAACCCTCAGTTTTAGTGGATGCCCCCTGGTTCTGGTGTTTTGAGAGAGGGAAAAGAACATCCCTTATCAGAAAACTATCCTGTTTTGCAACTATCTGGCTTTTGTCACAAGCAACTAGTTGCTGGGACAGGCACTTTTTTCCCCTGAAAGAGAGTTGTAGACATTACAACAAGTAGTCCATAGTGTGCCTGTGCACTTTAAAAAATGTTTCCTATGATTGGTTGGTCAAACAGACCTTGTAGGCTTTGGACCAGTGATGTCATTCAGGGGGAACGGACCAGAACGGGCGTTCTGGATCCTAACAGGCTCCGTGGCTGCTTCCAGGGTTTTTTGTGTGTGTGTTTTTTCAACATTTGAACTCAAAAGTGAGTTCCTGTTCCTAAATCATTTGAATGACACCACTGCTTTGGACCTCCTGACAAAACCTGCCAAATCTATGCATGGAATAGCAGGAGAAGCAGGCACTATGGGCAATGAAGCCCCTCTCGTACCACTTTCACCAAGAGTGCTGTGGGCTCACAAGGAAGAAGACATCAGTGTGATCCCTCCTTGCCTTGCCAGTCATCCCATGAGGTGACACCATATGATTCTTAGGGTTTGCAACCTGAAATGCCAACAAGTCTCTATAAGAGAAACAATCAGCTGTGTTTGCCTTAGCTGAGCAGACAGAATATTGATTTTGGCAGGAGAAATGAAAGCATTTTCTGTAGGATGTGCTTATTCAATTTCATAGAATTTTCTCAATAATGGATCAGTTTTACCAGTAATTGGAAGCAAGAAGAATTCTATCTCCTTAGGCTGCAAATAGTGTAGGGTACTTTGTACTTTCCTATAGCACCTTCCAGGCAGAGGCATCACTAGGGTTTGCATCACCCACTCATTGCATCGCCCCCATGTGCCACCCACCTTTATTTATTTATTTGCATATATAACAGTACTGCTCACCCAACAAATCAGTAACCACCAAAACAACCACCACCACCACCAGTGGCCAACTTGATGACAGTCACACAACTGAGTAAGAGTTCTAGTATAGTGTTAGATTTGATACATGGAGATGAGAGCTGACTCATGCTATTGGTTCCCTGATATGTCATGAGAACACCTCATTGGTTCCCCGAATAATCAGTCTCATTGGTCAGGTCTGAATTAAGAAAATCCACTTTCTGTGACATAAAGTAGTTGTGTTTTCTTTTTCTAGTTATTTGGCTATAACGTTTGATAGAATACATATATTTCAGTGTAAATATGCCATTTAGGCCAGCGTTTATACCATTGCATTCTACATGAAGTTCCACATTGCATGATATATAACATAAGAACATAAGAAGGGCCCTGCTGGATCAAGCCAAAGGCCCATCTAGTCCAGCCTCCTGTATCTCACAGCAGCCCACCAGGTGCCCCAGGGAGGCATGAGACAACAAGATGCTTGCATCCTGTGGCCACTCCCTTGCACCCGGCACTCTAAAGTAGCCTACTACTAATGTAAGGAGGTTGCACAACTCATCATTGCCTATAGCCCACAATGGACATTTCCTCCAGAAATCTGTCCAATCCCCTTTTGATGGTACTATTCAAAAATACCAAGTTTTTCACAATTTTGGCCAGTTGTGGGGTCACCATGCCTGAATACGTCACCCACTGCAGTCCACCACCACCCCCTGCACTCCATAGCGATGCCACTTCTTCCAGGACCTATGTAACTCAAACTGGCATTTCACATATCCAAGGCCTCTTACAGCCCAATCCAATGTAGAGCTGTGCTGCCGGAAAGAGGAGTTTACAACAGAGGAAGAGACTTCTGCTATCATAAAATGGCTGATGATGGTGCATGCATTGTTCCAGCAGTGGTCATTCTGCATGTCCTGCTATAATAATAATAATAATAATAATAATAATAATAATAATAATAATAAT
>JAJKFI010020795.1:0-16493 GCA_029204185.1 Lerista edwardsae | reverse complement strand
TGATTGATTGATTGATTGATTGATTGATTGATTGATTGATTGATTGATTGATTGATTAACAGCCCAATCCAGAGCTGCCTGATTGCCCGGGAGGAGAGCGGCAGGCAGGTGGCTACTGCTACATCCCGCGGCAGCCGGGCAGTTGCAGGGGGTTCCGTGGGGAAAGGCTCCAAGGGGAAAGGGTGATGGGTCTGTGCCAGCTAGAAGTGAGGGCCTCTGTGTAAGGCCACACAGCCTGACGCTGAGGGTGTAATCCAGCAGTGAGAGTCACCACCAGTCCTGCCCCCATCCACCCTGCCCCTGCCCCGGAACGCCCTCCCGCTGCGCCAGAAAGTCCACATCGCAGGCAAGCAGCCAACTCGCCACTTGCTGGCAAGTGGGACTAGCCCGGCCTGTGTTGCCATGGCACTGCCGCAGTGCCGGCGGTAACGGCTTACTACCAGCGTTGGAGGTGCTTTCTGACGCCGTGCGCAACATTTGCTCAGGCAGTACGGGCATCCTGTTTGCTGCTAAGGGTCATAGGATTGGGCCCTTAGTGCATTATTTAAGAAGGAGACAATTTTTTTTCTGAATTTATTTATTTATTTATTTAGCGGAAAGCAAAAAGTCACAAGTAACAGAAGAACAAAAAACATGACTAGCAACCATACATATTAAACTCTAGCTTTGACTAACATGAAAACTTTAAACCTATAACATTATCCATACATTAACGCAAGCACAGAGGAGTATATCATTTTCATAAAAACCGAGCATCCACTCCAGTCTTCAAAGTAGATAATAAAAGTCTCTTTCAACCATTCTTCAGAAAATATGTCTCCCTTAACCTATCATTCCCCTATCTCCTCTTGTTAGTTGTAACTGCTTTTTATTCTTCAAATCCACAAACTATTATATCATTCTTCTCTTTCTCCTGCAATAAAACAATGTCTTCCAATTATTTATAAATGTGTTTACTGACTTCTCCTTTATTAAAATCTTCAGTTTATTCATTTCTGCTAGTTCCAAGACCTTCATCCACCAGTCTTCAACCAACAGTATTTCTGTGGATTTACAGAGTTGTGCATCAAGTAGTCTTGCTATATAACTTGGTTATCTTAAGGTTCTTCCCAGTGGTGTCATTCAAATGATTTAGGAACAGGAACTCACTTTTGATTGGCACTTGTCGGGAACCCGGAACCAGCCACGGAGCCCGTTAGGATCCGGAACACCCGTTCTGGTCCGTTCCCCTGAATGACATCACTGGTTCTTCCCCATAAAATCATCCAACATGCTCAGCAAAATTGCTTCTGGTTTCATTTGTGTATTCCTTTTGAAAATTAACTGCATCGGTGTATGGATCTGTATCCAGTATTTTCTTGCTTTACCACAAGTCCACCACATTTGATAAAATGTTGGAAATTGTTACATTTCCAACAACAATTTGACACATGTTTGTACATCCTTGCTAGTCTAGATGGGGTCATGTACCACCCATATCGCATTTTATAAAAATTCTCTTTAATGTTTATATTTAGTGTAAATGTTATTCCTTTAGAAACTTTTTCCATTTGTTCCGTTAAAATACCATGCCCCACATTTACGGCCCATTGAATAATACAATCTTTAGCCTGTTCATCTTCTATCTCCTATTTCATCAATACTTTATATAGAAAGGGGAGACAAATTATTGAATCAATTCTGTACTGATCAATTACCCAGCTGGAGAAAGATGGGGGAGAAGAATGGGTGGACATGGTCTGATACCAATGGAATTATTTTGTTGTGTTGGTAAGGAATAAAAGGATTGATTGGCTGAACTGCTGTTATGTCACAGAATTGCAAGACATCCTTTCTTCCTACAGTTGAAGTTTCCCTGCAACTGGTATTCAGAAGCATATTGTATATAGCCGCCATGACTAGTAGCCATTGACATACCTCCATGAATTTTGTCCTATTCCCTTTTAAAGCCATTCATGCTGGTGGCCATCACCACATCTTGTGGCAATGAATCTTCAGACTAATTATATGCTGGGTGCAGAAATAGTAAATGGAAGTGGATGATTGGTTTGGCTAGGGGTGAAAAACTGCATAAGGCTTAGGGTACTGTCGTTGGAATGTGGTATAGAAAGGCACAAAGGACCTGATTTCCTAGCATCAAGATAACTTGCCGAAATAATATTATTTATTTATGAATCAGCGCCATGAACAGAGAAACAGGCCGTGCTTGTTTGCAAGCCTTGAAGCCTCTTGTCTCCAACCCGCAAACGAGCTAATCATGACTGCAGCCCGTGGAGATTGTAATATGAATTGACATATAAAAAAATTGCTCAGAGCCCATCTGCTTCAGTTATATAACTTAGGTTATAGCTCGGAGCCCATCTGCTTAGGCTAGGCTGGGATCTGAAGCAATTTTAGGAGGAGGAGTTGCCCAAATAGAACAATTTCTGATAAGACGATGGGGAAGGGGGGGAAGGAAAAAAATGGCAAAATTAGCAGAGAAGCTGACATATACAATTTAAGAATGTTCCAAAAGGGACAGGAATGTGCCTGTGAATCTGTTTGCTTTCAGAATAACTCCTAAACTAGTATTCTGGACTTCTTGCACGGACAACACTGTTTGGTAGCTCACTTTCTTTTAACTAGTGAAAGGTGAGAGTTTATGATTTCAGCTGTATACTTTCCATATCGGATTGCTCCATGCTTTAAAAATAAGAGACCTTAATTAATATTGGCCTGCTTGAGTCATTCCCTTCCCCCTTCTCATTACGTAACTGCCTAGCGTTCAGGAAATCCAGGCTGCGAGTGTCCTGAAATAACCTCTTTTCCCAGCACTCAGGAAAATGACTATAAATAAAGAGCAGCCTCTCTCTCCTCTCTGTGTGTATGTGTGTGTGCGCGCGCGCGTTAATGCTATCATGTGATTGCCCTGTAGTAAACTGAATTGAGTGTTACTCCGGGAAATGTAGATCATAGCAATGCTATTTTCTGAGACCGCTACTGAATATATTTGGAGGTTGTTGTTGTTGTTTCCCCTTTCCTTATGCACCTTGAAATAGTGTGGGATTTTTGTTTGTTTGTTTTTTGCTTAAAAAACACTTATTTGCATATGTGAGTCAAAGGAGGGGGCTCAAAAATTTCCTAGGGTTTTACATTTTTCAGGACGCAATCCTAACCCACTTTCCAGCACTGACATAGCTGTGCCAATGGGGCATGTGCTGCATCCTGCAGTTGGGGGGCAGTCACAGAAGCCTCCTCAAGGTAAGGGAATGTTTGTTCCCTTACCATAGAGCTTCATTGCCCTTACCCCAGTGCTGGAAAGTTGGTTAGGATTGCGCCCTCAATCTCCCCATGGCCTATGAGGGGGTGCAGGGTGTACACCATACCTGGGCCTAGGATTTTTAAAAAGGGGGTGCGATAGCCAAGGGAGGGAAGCCTGAAATGTTCTGGAATCTCAGAAAATGTTTGCATATATTATGTGAAGACTATACTAGCACTTTGAGATTTTGTGTAAGCCTACATCGTTTTATATATTCGTAGAAATTATGGTCCAATGATTGTGTGAAATTATGATCCAGTGGAGAAGGGAAAGGGCCCCAAAGAAACTTTGTACCTCCTGATAAGGTTCCTCTTATTGCACGTCAAGGGCCAGGGTTCAAGATGAGGAATCTAGCAATGGAAACCTGCCCATGGCAATATTTATTCTCAGACGAAATACATTCACACTTACTGCACCAATGCTCGTAATTTCTGCGTTTCTCTATGTTGGAGTTATCACCTTTTCAATCTGTTCTGACTGCTATGCAATTACTGAATACTGCAGAATAAAGTTCATCTCTGCGGCTAAAAAAGCCTCACCTGCTCATCAATGCCGGTCAAGCTGTTAAAGCAGTAGGGGCTATGTCTTTACCCTGAAGGGTTCAGCAGAAAAATCCTATGAGTAATTTATTGCAAATATCTCCTGGGATATTTGCTAGTGACTGTGCAGTTGAGGGTGACCAGATGTACAGCAGGGGACTCCTAAACTACAACAACTACTACTACTACCAACCATCACCACAATAATAATAACAACTTTGTGACATTATTTATAATAGCAAAATAGGAAAAAAGCCAGAAATCGCTGAACTTGTCTCAACAAAACAAACCAGTCAATAACAACTATCTGATTGAAAATAATAATAATAATAATAATAATAATAATAATAATAATTGCTGTTGGTTTTGTTTTTTACAGGGTTTTTTGTGTGTACAGCTTTTAATGAGATTTGTAGGTTGTCTACTGTTTTTAGGAGATTTTAATGATTATATTTTATGAATTTTTGTAAGCAGCTTTGAATGCCCATCAGGCAGATAAAGCGAGGTATAAATCTGTAAATAAACAAACAAATAATAGTGTGAGTTGACAGGAAGAAAAGAAAATGAAGCAGACAGTGGCGTACATGGCAGATAGAGCACGTGCCCTACCACTTGAAGGGGGGCGCCACTGAACAATTTCTATTAAAGTCAAGCAGATGGAGGCTTCATTGAGCCTCTAGATGAAGAGGAGGAGGAAGGGGGCGGCAGCCAGTCTATGAGGCCAATGAAACACAAGAAAGTGATCTGGAGAAGAGCAGCCATTTAGCAAGGATCGCAAGGATGATGCCACCAGTGCCGCCTCAGGAGAGGAGAACCCAGAAGTGATGGTCTCGGGAGAGAAGAAACCGGAAGTGACATCAACAAGATGCAATGTCATGATGTCACAATGACATCACCCTCGGCACAGTGGCCTTTATCTACACCACTGGAGGCAGAGGAAGGGGACTGGCCTACTTAACATAAGAACGAAAGAAGATCCCTGCTGGATCAGGCCAAAGGCCCATCTAGTCCAGCTTCCTGCATCTCACAGTGGCCCACCAGGTGCCTCAGAGAGCACACGAGACAACAAGATGCCTGCATCCTGTGGCATTCTGAAGCAGTCTGGCATTCTGAGGAAAAATTCTGAGGTAAATATATATAAAATAGGATAGCAAATTTTGTTTTATTTACCTCATATTTAGGGGAGGGAGCTATAATTACCCAATCTGGGCCGTAAGAAGAACCCTGCTGGATCAGGCCAAAGGCCCAACTAGTCCAGCTTCCTGTACCTCATAGTGGCCCACCAACCCAAAGAATGGATGCATGGCTTTGAACTGTTTTATTACCTTATTGCCCCGGTATCCGCTGGGGTTCCGTTCCCCGGATGCCTAAAACTGTGGATACTGGGCCGCCTTTTTAAAGATAGGGGAACATCAATAGTATTGCTGCAGCCAGGCAAAAAGAAAAGAGAGATTTGCTTAATGTTTCCCTATCTTAGAGGTTTTCAAACTGGGGTGTCCCAATGCCCCAGCCTGAAAGCGCCTGCCCCTTTGCCTTTAAGGGATGGGGGCAGGGCAAAGGTCCCTAGGATTTTGTGATTGCAACCCGGAAGTGGGCCACAATCACCCTTTTTCATTCATTCTGAGGTTTGGGGAGCCCTGTGGATGTGCTGCTCGCACATCCTGGAGCCTGGCACTGTGATAAGTTGGCAGTGGCAGCCCGTTGCCCCTGGGAGCAACACGGTCCTGGGGATTGTGTTGCTACCTTCGCCCCACTCCTGCAAACACTTAGGGCACAATACTAACGTGAAGTTAGGCCAGCAAAGTTTGCCTGGCACCAGGGACACTTTAAAACGTGTTTGGACTGCTCTCGGAGTCAGGGAGGATGGTGCACATCTGTGTTTCGGCCTCTCTGACTCCGAGAGTGGTCCAAACATACTTTACAGTTTCCCTTGTGTTGGCCAAACTTTGCTGGCCTAACTCCAGGTTAGGATTGCGCCCTCACAGTGGTGCAAACTCTCCGTGAGATGTCCCCAGTTTCAATAGATGTCCCCAGCATCCATTGTATCAGTGGATAACTGAAACCATGGATACAGAATCATTGGATACTGAGGCACGCCTGTATTGTTTCTAAGGCTGCAATCCTATACACACTTTTCTGGGAGTAAGCCCGATTGAATATAATAGGACTTACTTCTGAGTAGACAGGCATAGGATTGGGCTGTAAATTTGTGAGCTGCCTTGAGCAGTTCCGTGCCAGAGCGACAAACCTTCCAACATTGTGTTACAGGTTCCTGCTTGTTATTTCATCAGCCTCCCAACAACCCCGGAAGGCAACTGGTTTTATTGCTGCCATACAGGAGGGGTGGAGGCTGAGGCTCAGAGATGTGGTTTGCCTATGAGCAACTTCTGGATTGTGGCAAGCTTTGAATGAGGAACATTTTGGGTTGCAGCTCACAGTCTTGATCTCTCCAGTTCTCATTTTCCTGCTAGAACGAACATTGAAAAAAGTACACTTTGAAAAGGTTATGGGGAAAGTGTGTGTCATTCACTGTAGCCCACCTTTGTTTTCCCCTACATAAGAACATAAGAAGAGCCCTGCTGTATGAGGCCAAAGGCCCATCTAGTCCAGCTTCCTGTATCTCACAGCGGCCCACCAGGTGCCCCAGGGAGGCATGAGACAACAAAACGCTTGCATCCTGTTGCCACTCCCTTGCATCCAGTACTCTGAAGTAGCCTACTACTAATGTAAGGATGTTGCACAATCCATCATGGCCTATAGCCCACAATGGACTTTTCTTCCAGAAATCCGTCCAATCCCCTCTTAAAGGCATCGATCTAGGTCAGATGCCATCACCACCTCCTGTGGCAAAGAGTTCCACAGATTAACTACATATAAATCTTCACGTGCATTGACTTGCTTTACGCTGATAGCAGAGTCCCCCACTTCCCTTTTATGAATTTATCTCCGTCACATATTCTGTAAAATGACAAACATGGTCATAACTTACTTGATCATGCCTCAGTAACACAAAAGGAAAGTGACTGAACTTAAGACTAAACAATTGACTGCCAAGACAAGCAACTCTGCAGCCTGGAAGAAAATCGATGCATCATCATCTGAAGTGGGGAAATACCTGTGGAAGGTAATTGTGTCTCCAGTCAAGATTATGCATTGCAGGAGCAGCCAAAACCTGAACAAACCTGTTTCTCCATTGTAAATCTGGAGTCATACACCAGGAGGATTAACCATTATGCTAAGTATTCGGGCCATAGCTGAACAAGTGCCCTTGATATCGTGCAGGTATTGGCAGCATGCCAATTTCTGGCAAGGTTCACGGAGAGTGCACAAAACCAATGAGGCAGTGCAGAGGTCAGCTATCTCTTGATGCAAGCTTGCTTTTTTGGATATGCAACATGACTTTTTCTCTGGGCCTTTGCACGGCTCGATAGCGGAAAGATGTTTGCTAACTGACTTTTGATGGCTCGTTGCTACTGTAATATGGTCAACACTTTCACCTTCCATGTTTGGAGGCGATAGACTAAACATCCGTTCCTGAGAAACAAAAGCAGAAGAAGGTGTTTGTGGGCTTCCTGTGGGCTGGCCACTGTGGAATATAGTAAAGGATCATTAAAAAGGTAAAGGTTTCCCCATGACCGAATGGTCTAGTCGTGACCGACTGTAGGGGGTGGTCATCTCCGTTTCTAAGTCAAAGAGCCGGTGTTGGTCCTGAGGACAAGTTTCTGTGGTCACGTGGCCGGCATGACTATACGCCGTAGCGCACGGAACGCCGTTACCTTCCCACCGAAGTGGTACCTATTTGTCTACTCGCATTTTTATGTACTTTCGAACTGCTAGGTTGGCAGGAGCTGGGATAAGCGACGGGAGCTCACTCTGTCATGCAGTCTCAAACTACCAACCTTCCGGTCAAAAGGCCAGCAGCAGCAGTTTAACCCGCAGCTCCACCATATCCCTGAAGGATCCTTTGAGGAATCTATATTGATCTGAAGATCTGGTTTGAAAACCAGAACTTTTTAGGTTCACTCCTACTCACCCACCCACCCACCCACATTCTAGTGCAGTGGTTCTCAAACCTTTCAGACTGGGACCCATTTCTCAGCATGGAACTTGTGTTGGGACCCACAGGAAGTGATGTCATTAACCTAGAAGAGATATTATGGCAGGAAGTGTCATTATCAAGCAGGAAGTGCTATAATTATGATGTAATCAAATGATACTCCTGGAATGCAAACTGGCATTCTTGGACTGCAGCAAGTGCACAACCATGAAACATCCCTGACAGAAAGCAAGTGTAGGACAAAATATGATGTCAAAGCACTGAACTAAAAACAAAAATTTTTAAACCCTCCCTTGAAAATTCAAACTGTTAACAGTCACAAAAGGAATATAGCAAGAGTAAGGTCTGCAGTTTCCAAGATGGCTGCACCCAGCTTTCCATGACCCACCTGACATCATGTGGAGGCCCACAGTTAAAATAACACTGTTCTATTGCAATCTCCCAAGGCAACTGAAGGTAACCTCTTAACTATATTAACCTCTTAACTATATATTGCATCAAACGATTTGCAAGTAAGGACACAACAGAGATGTGTATTCATTGGTGTACCTTGGACTCTTAACACACTCTCTAACTCCTATTTCCTACTCCGACAGGGAACTTTTTCCCAGCACTTCCTTCATACATCATTGAAAATCATTGAAACAACAAGGAAAAAACTTTTTGGTAAACACTTGTTTGGGGTTTTTTCCCAGACAATACATTGCAACAAACTTGAGTTTGCCCCTGGATGCATGTCCAACCCTTTTCTTCCCTGCGTGGATTATTTTTGCAAGCAAGCATGCTTTGTTCTGTCCTGTGCGGCACAGAGAGATAGAATGTGGTGTGGTACTGAAGGAGGAAGTCCCTGCCCTCCATCAGGCCTGACAAAGCAAAGCTCTTTGGTTCCTGGCTGCAACCAGGAAACGCCAGGGACAGAATGTGTACACAAAGCCTTTGCTGTAACAGGGGAGCACCAACCTTTGGTTGGAAAGATTTCAAGACAACAACATATGCAAAGCTTGTGGAACATTCAAAAGCGCTATACAAATAATCACTATTACTGTAAGATCTCTGACAATACAAATGTGTGGCATTTGTGCTGTTGGATGAGAAAATGAGCCCTTTCTGGTTTTATTTTTAAAAAGGTGAGTCGTCAATTCCAGTAGTATTTTTGTGCCATTTAGCTTAGAGCACTGGTTTTCAAACGTTTTAGCACTGGGACTCACTTTTTAGATTGACAGTCTGTCCAGGACCCACCGGAAGTGATGTCATGACTGGAAGTGCCACCACTGTGACGCCAGAGCCTGCTGCTTTCCTGTGAGTGCAGCAATAAGTCGGGCTATTTCTCAGCCATTTTCCAACAGCAAAGTGACTCAGAAAGGGAAAAAAAATCCTATTTACAACCTTGCCACAAGCAAAACAACCACACAGCCCTCCCCCTTTCCGGCATCCCACCTCCCCATATTTTCAGTATGGCTGCTCTAGGTGCTTCATGACCCACTGGAAATTGGCTCATGACCCATTGGTGGGTCCTGACCCACAGTTTGGGAACCACTGGCTCAGAGACAAACAATAGTTGACAGTCTGGGAAAGGGACAACTGGACCTTGCTTCAAGGCCCACAAAGACAGCAGGGTCCCACTGTTAATTTTAGATGCAGACTTGGGAGTTAAAATCAAAGAACAAAACTCTCCCCACCGGTACTAGGGTATTTGCATCCTGAGCAATGGTGTTCTGGTCAAATGAAACCTGGCCATTGGCGTCCCTGGACATTCGTGAACAGTAGAACAGTACCTGAGAGGGTGGCAGGGCACTAGGTTTTGCAGGGTGCCTCAACATGCCGTTTATGCTGCCCATCCACCTCAGAGACATTCCAGGTGTTGAGAGCAACATGGAGGGGGCGCCTCTGTGTTACTTTCACTGTTCGGAGTGGCTCTGATAGCGAGGGGCAGATTACATGGCACATTGAGGTGCTTTGCAAAACCTAGCACCCCATCCCCCTCTTGGGACACTACTGAACTCCCATGGCCCAGTCAGATGACTCAAGTGTGACCACAGGAAATTGGGCAAAAGTCTCCTGGGCCATCAGATTTTGATGGTCCAGTTGAAAACTATTTCATTTAGGGGACACTCAAAGTCCTCAAAGGCTAACTAAGAACACTAGGAGCCCCTGAGCACAGAATGAACTTTGCCTGGTCCCTGAAAGAGTTTAGTGATGGTACCAGAGATACACGTCTTAGGGGAGCATTCCAGAATTTGGGTGCCGCCACCAATAAGCTCCTCTTTCCGGTTTCTTCTGAAGGTGGGAATACCTGGAGAACAGCCCCTGGAGATGGGCAGATTCATGTAGAAGCAGATGACACTTCCATTTATGGCTTCGGAGTGAAAACCACCTTCTTAGGGAGCAGATCTATGAAATCCTTGTTCTGACCAATGGCATCATATTCCATGTGTCGGCGCAACATTTGTTAGGACTCCCGTGTACTCACCCAATAATATCAGGATGACGTTATCCTAAAGCAAAGCCTGGCCCAGATTCCTGTATGGACAAAGCTGCCTTTTATGAGACCTGGCACTTGCCAATGGAACATACAACCTCAAATTCTACTTGCATATTTGACTGCAGTCTTCAGCCGGATGAACAGCTCATTGTGTCAGAGTTTGCTGCTGTCTGTGGCAGTTTGCTGCGTTCTGTAGCTCAGCTTTCTGCTCACGGCTCAGGTTTTGTATTTTTTAGCAGTTATTCA
Organism: Lerista edwardsae; assembly: GCA_029204185.1. NCBI lineage: Eukaryota > Metazoa > Chordata > Lepidosauria > Squamata > Scincidae > Lerista > Lerista edwardsae. The sequence goes on along the minus strand of JAJKFI010020795.1, from coordinate 5,871 downwards.
AACTGTAGGTCGCGATCCACTTGGTGGATCACGACCTGATGTCAGGTGGGTCACAGAAAGCTGGGAGCAGCCTTATTGGAAACTGCCTGACTCTTGCTGTAGTCCTGTTGTGAGTGTCAACAGTTTGAATTTTCAAGTGAAGTTTTATTTTTAATTTTGTTTCTAGTCCAGTGCTTTTACATAACATTTTGTCCTAATTTTGCTTTCTGTCAAAAATGTTTCCTAGTTGTGCATTTGCTTCGGTCCAAGAATGTCAGTTTGCATTCTAGAAGTGTTCATTTGTTTACATCAGGCTGACAGCCTTTTCTGCTTCACGATGTCACTGAATGGCCTAACAAAGTTTGTTCATTCTGGTGAATATGCTTTTATATCTACAAGAGGTGCCAGTGTCATAGATTACACATTGATCCCTGTATCTTTAATAACTTGCATCGCAGAGTTCACAGTGGGCGATTATATTATTAGTGATCATCTTCCATTAACTCTTTTGCTTGATTTTGGATACCCCGGGAAAGTTCATAGCCCGGCCCCGATGAAGTAAAGGGAATTCAGACAATAACCTGGAATTCAGAAACAAGCCAAAAGACTCTTGACTTGTTTGCAGATAAGGTATTGCTGGATTATAAGGACATCTAGCCGAGAGGGTAAAAAGCCGCAGTCCTGCCCGAACATAAGTTCTGAAGGTCGCCAGTTCGAAAACACCGGAAGTATCCGTGAGCGGCAGACCTCTAAGAATGCGGCTGATAAGATTGGAGCTGTGTCTGACTGCCTGTGAGAGAGGAATTGTGTCGGCCAGCTGTTCTTGGTGAGAGCAAGAAGTTTGTTTATCAGCTGGCAGGAGGGCAATCGTGCAGCTAAGAAAGAGAGGCTGGACTTGAAAGTGTCATCTGAAATGTAGCAGTTCTTGTGAGATTAGAATTTACTGTGATTGTAAAAACCCTTAGGGTTTAGAAATGCCTGCCTATGTAAACCACCTTGAATAATAAAGTCAAAAGAGCAATCTAATGACCTAGAAAGGTGGTATATAAATACTATTATTAATATTAATATTAATATTAATTAATATTAATATTATAATAAAGCCATTGATCTGGTCAAAGATAACCCAACTGAATATATTAGATATTATGAATGGCTAATATCCCTTATGTCAACAGCATTAAGCCACAATCCTAGACACCAAAAAGGAAGGAGAAATTTTGTCAGAAGTACTTGGTTTGATAGAGAATGTAAAGATCTTAAAAGTTCTCTTGCGGGAGGTCTATAGACAACACAGGGAACACAGGGATGAAGAGTTACCACCTAAATTTTTTCATATAAAGAGTCAACTGCAACTACTTATTAAAGAAAAAAGACAGGAGTTTATTAATGACCAATGGAACCAACTTTGGCAAGCTATAACTTTGAATAAGGCTAAAAAATTCTGGACAATCGCGACAGGGTCGTTTAGAAGAGAAATCACAGACCCTGCTGTTATTGATCCAAATACTTGGGTCCAGTATTTTTCAACTCTATTCTATGACAGTGCTAAATCCTCCACAAGCACACCTCAGATACCATCTCATGAGTTACCAGTGTGGCCCATTGTGACACCAGAGGAGATTAAAGAGCAGATCAATCAGTTAAAACCTGGGAACGCCCCTGATCAGGTGAAGCAATTCAAATAACTGGGCATTTATTTCGACTTCCAACATTCTTGGGTGTCCCAGCCAGCGGTGTCATGCTGGCGGAACGGGCCGGTACGCCGTTCCGCTAGTTCCACGGACGGGCCTGGGCCATGCTGCCTCTCCCAAGGACGGGCCCGCCCTCCCTCCCTTGCGCCCGAATCGCTCTGAAATGAAGCGATTCCAGGCGCAGGGAGGCGTGGCTGGCCTCCGCCATAGGGGCGGAGGCAGTGGTGTCATCCAAATAATTTAACAACAGGTACTCACTTTTGATTGGCACATGTCGGGACCCGCCCACTGGAAGTGACATCATAAGCCGGAAGTGATGTCGTGGCAGGAAGTGACATGAAAAAAGCCCTTTTTGAGGCCTCAGACAATTTTAAACTGACCCAACAGTTGCAACAGTATTCCACAGCACCCCCAGAACATGTTAAGGAGGCCTGGCATCATGTTAAAGTGACCCAACAGTTCCAAAACCCCAGAGCAGCTCATTTTTCAGTGGCAAGGCAAGGCAAGGCTCCGCTCGCTGCCTTCCTGGCTCTGAGAACGTGCAGGCAACTCAAACGTGCAGGAAATTCAAACGTTGCAGGGGGCGGAGTCGATGAGTGGGTGGGTGAATGGGCGGGGCCAGCCATAATCCTAGAAACCGGTACTCGCGTACCCCTTCGTACCCCCTGCATGACATCACTGGGTGGAGGGCTGCCAATCATCTGGGCGTTCCGGTTCCTGGCGCGCCCGGATGACATCACTGGTCCCAGCGGAAGACTGCCCTAAACCTGGCTAGAATTACCACTCAGTCAATTATTAAGTTCTTTTATAACAGGGGAAACAGATATGTGCCAGCTGCCCTGAAAGTCTTCAACTCTAAGGTCATCCCCCAACTTTTATATGGCATCCCATTATGGTTGAGAGATATGGATCAGTCCGTAGAGTGGTTTCGATCCATGTTCCTCCATAAAATCTTGGGGTTACCAAGCTGCATAACGTATGCTACTCTCTGCCTGGAGACAGGCCAATCCTGTGTCAAAACTCAAGCATGGCTGAGATCCTTCAGAAACTGGCTTAAAATCTATTATAATTGTGAGCATGGTAGTCTTATCCATCAGTTACTACAGGAAACTGAAATTGCTAGCCTATATTGAAAGGAAAGTTGTCTCTATGGGTATATCACTGGACATATTAGGGTCGCTCCCCCAGGCAGAGGTTTATAGTAGGATTGAATGCAGGCTGTTAGACACTGAACTGCAAGATAGGTCTACAGAGCGTAGCATATGGTGTCTGCTCCCCCTTGCATTTTGGGATCTCTATCAGTTTTGGTCGTATGGCCTTTTATTTGTCTCACCTACAAGATCCGAAAAAGCGTAGAGCTTATTCCTTGACCACATTTAACGTTATCCCGTCAGCGGTCTTATATGGCAGATTCAGACAGATACCATAAGTGGAGAGGTGCTGTATTTGTGCTTTGAAAGAGGAGTTGTGCTTTGGGAGGCATTGAGACAATCTCACATACAGTATGTTTTTATATTGTCCACTCTGTAATCATCTTTGTGAAAAGTATCTGGGATCAATTCTGCCAAAACTGAGAGGCCGTCTTGATGAGGAAAAAATCTACTTCATTTTGAGTGATGTAGTGGAGGACAAGATAGAGAAAGTGACCAATTTGGTAGACTGCATAATTAAATATCAGAGTAAATGATTCAATCATGCCTATATTTCAAAATAGTTCTTAATCATTGTTGAGACGCCTACTGTTGTCTTTCAAATGTAATATTTTTGGTTTTTTTAATGCCAATAAAGGCTTCTTTTCTGTTTCTGATGTCACTTCCAGCTATAACATCACTTCCCTGTTAATGATGTCACTTCCGGTGGGTCCTGACACGAGTGCCATTCTAAAAAGTGGGTCCTGGTCTAAAAAGTTTGAGAACCACTGGTCTAAAGCACAGGATTCATTTCCTTATATAAAGTGACTTTAATTTATCTTATAAGAACATAAGAAGAGCCCTGCTGGATCAGGCCAAAGGCCCATCTAGTCCAGCTTCCTGTATCTCACAGCGGCCCACCAGGTGCCCCAGGGAGGCATGAAACAACAAGATCCTGTTGCATCCTGTTGCCACTCCCTTGCACCCGGTACCAGTAGCCCACCACCTTTGTAAGGAGGTTGCACAATCCATCATCCCCTCTTAAAGGCATCAAGACCAGACGCCATCACCACCTCCTGTGGCAAGGAGTTCCACAGATTAACTACCCGGTGGGTAAAAAAGTACTTCCTTTTATCTGTTTTAACTCTCCCAACCCTCAGTTTTAGTGGATGCCCCCTGGTTCTGGTGTTTTGAGAGAGGGAAAAGAACATCCCTTATCAGAAAACTATCCTGTTTTGCAACTATCTGGCTTTTGTCACAAGCAACTAGTTGCTGGGACAGGCACTTTTTTCCCCTGAAAGAGAGTTGTAGACATTACAACAAGTAGTCCATAGTGTGCCTGTGCACTTTAAAAAATGTTTCCTATGATTGGTTGGTCAAACAGACCTTGTAGGCTTTGGACCAGTGATGTCATTCAGGGGGAACGGACCAGAACGGGCGTTCTGGATCCTAACAGGCTCCGTGGCTGCTTCCAGGGTTTTTTGTGTGTGTGTTTTTTCAACATTTGAACTCAAAAGTGAGTTCCTGTTCCTAAATCATTTGAATGACACCACTGCTTTGGACCTCCTGACAAAACCTGCCAAATCTATGCATGGAATAGCAGGAGAAGCAGGCACTATGGGCAATGAAGCCCCTCTCGTACCACTTTCACCAAGAGTGCTGTGGGCTCACAAGGAAGAAGACATCAGTGTGATCCCTCCTTGCCTTGCCAGTCATCCCATGAGGTGACACCATATGATTCTTAGGGTTTGCAACCTGAAATGCCAACAAGTCTCTATAAGAGAAACAATCAGCTGTGTTTGCCTTAGCTGAGCAGACAGAATATTGATTTTGGCAGGAGAAATGAAAGCATTTTCTGTAGGATGTGCTTATTCAATTTCATAGAATTTTCTCAATAATGGATCAGTTTTACCAGTAATTGGAAGCAAGAAGAATTCTATCTCCTTAGGCTGCAAATAGTGTAGGGTACTTTGTACTTTCCTATAGCACCTTCCAGGCAGAGGCATCACTAGGGTTTGCATCACCCACTCATTGCATCGCCCCCATGTGCCACCCACCTTTATTTATTTATTTGCATATATAACAGTACTGCTCACCCAACAAATCAGTAACCACCAAAACAACCACCACCACCACCAGTGGCCAACTTGATGACAGTCACACAACTGAGTAAGAGTTCTAGTATAGTGTTAGATTTGATACATGGAGATGAGAGCTGACTCATGCTATTGGTTCCCTGATATGTCATGAGAACACCTCATTGGTTCCCCGAATAATCAGTCTCATTGGTCAGGTCTGAATTAAGAAAATCCACTTTCTGTGACATAAAGTAGTTGTGTTTTCTTTTTCTAGTTATTTGGCTATAACGTTTGATAGAATACATATATTTCAGTGTAAATATGCCATTTAGGCCAGCGTTTATACCATTGCATTCTACATGAAGTTCCACATTGCATGATATATAACATAAGAACATAAGAAGGGCCCTGCTGGATCAAGCCAAAGGCCCATCTAGTCCAGCCTCCTGTATCTCACAGCAGCCCACCAGGTGCCCCAGGGAGGCATGAGACAACAAGATGCTTGCATCCTGTGGCCACTCCCTTGCACCCGGCACTCTAAAGTAGCCTACTACTAATGTAAGGAGGTTGCACAACTCATCATTGCCTATAGCCCACAATGGACATTTCCTCCAGAAATCTGTCCAATCCCCTTTTGATGGTACTATTCAAAAATACCAAGTTTTTCACAATTTTGGCCAGTTGTGGGGTCACCATGCCTGAATACGTCACCCACTGCAGTCCACCACCACCCCCTGCACTCCATAGCGATGCCACTTCTTCCAGGACCTATGTAACTCAAACTGGCATTTCACATATCCAAGGCCTCTTACAGCCCAATCCAATGTAGAGCTGTGCTGCCGGAAAGAGGAGTTTACAACAGAGGAAGAGACTTCTGCTATCATAAAATGGCTGATGATGGTGCATGCATTGTTCCAGCAGTGGTCATTCTGCATGTCCTGCTATAATAATAATAATAATAATAATAATAATAATAATAATAATAATAAT
>JAJKFI010020794.1:0-18781 GCA_029204185.1 Lerista edwardsae | reverse complement strand
CCCTGGCCTCGAGGGGTGCCTGCTTGCCGGGGGAGACAGGTGGGGGGGCGCGCCAGGTGCCTGGGCAAGCAGCAGGGGACCGTGCCAACCGGGGGCAGCCCCCCCCTTGAGGCCAGGGCAACCGCGGAACAAAACAGGCAGGCTGCCAATCACATAAAAGTCCCGCCCACGTCCCTCCCAGCGTTCTGGTAGTTCATTTGCGGATGACGATGCTGGTTCTTGTGCATTGTGTTTTTAATGGTTCTTTCCTAGTAGTCATCCCCATTTTCACAACTGGGATTTCCAACCTGCAACACAATATTGTTTTTACTATGTCCAACATCTCTGTCGCTTGTTCTATTTTCTGGTGCGATCTATAATACAGTACTGCAAAGCAAACCCATAGAGTTCTCCCAGTCTAAGAGAGTAAAATTGCTTGGTAGATCTTGGTAACCTCTACAGCAGTGGTTCCAGAGGCAGATCTAAGGGAGGGCAAAGCTCTAAGTCTTGCAAGAAGCTTCACCTTGCAGTGGAAATCACTCCTCCCCTGCACCATTTTAGCCAATCCTCACAGGGAAAAGCAACATCTTGGCGTTGCTTACTGGCTACAGCAGCAAGGGAGAGGAGGGATTTACATGACAGGGTAAGGCTCCTTGCAAAACTTAGAGCTTGCACTCCCTGTAGATCCGCCTCTGAGTGGTTCTCAAATGATTTGCACTGGGACCTGTTTTTTTGAATGGCACCAATGTCGGGACCCACTGGAAATGATGTCATGGCCAAAAGTGACATCCTTAAGCAGGACGTGCCGCCTTTGTGATGTAATCAAATGACACTCCTGGAATGCAAACTGGCATTCTTGGACTACAGCAACTGTACAACCATGAAGCATCCCTGAGAGAAAGCAAGATTGGGACAAAATATGATGTGAAACGAAATGAAAAACTAAATTTTTAAAAACCTGCACTTGAAAATTCAAACTGTGAACACTCACAAAAGGAATATAGCAAGAGTAAAGGCTGCATCTTCCAAGATGGCTTCTCCCAGCTTTCTGTGACCCACCTGACATCAGTTTATGACCCACCAAGTGGATTCTGACTTACAGTTTGAAAAACACTGCACTACAGCATTCAAATTTTGCCAGACCCTCTTTTGTGATGAGCCCTTTTATTTTATTTATAAGCTCTTTTATATTTAGAAAGTTGGAAATGTCTAAAACAAGGGGAAGTCACAGGGAGGAGAGGCTTATAGATTTTCATAATTTGAGCAGAGTTCTGAGCCTTATAGTAGGCAAGCTGAATGCATGTGCCCCAGAGCTTACTCTGGTCATTCAAATTCATTTCAGCTCTCATGTGACCATTCTGAGCCATTCTTCGTGGCACCAAATTCCTCACTAGCAAATCCAAAAGTAGACCTCTGCTTAGGAAGCCACTTGTGCAAACCTGTTCGATTTCTATTGCATTATTGCCCGTTCTGTGGGACTTTCCAGAGCTCAGATTGTCTACTCTGTGGAATGGGACATTTCCAAATTAAGAGTGCAATCCTAACCTGGAGTTAGGCCAGCAAAGTCTGACTGACACTCGAGTTCGCTGGCCAAACTCTGCTGGCCTAACTGTGCCGGCCTAACTCCAGGTTAGGATTGCGCTCTAAGGTACGTTTTCCTAATGTTTCTGTATGAAGCCTGCTAATGTTTCTGTATAACCCCTGCTAAGTGGGCAAGAGGCACTTTTTCAAGTGGTGTCCTCTTACATTTAGCAGGGGGAGAGCAATTGTCCCTTTTCACCCCAGCACAGTGTCTTTCTTGTGGCTGTTGCTGGTGGTGTTCTCCAGTCTTTTAGATTGTGAGCCCTTTTCAACACAAAGTTCACAAAGCGGTTTACAGGCAATTAATAAACCGCTTTGTGAACTTTATGTTGAAAAGCGGTATATAAATACTAGTGATTGATTGATTGATTGAAGGTGTTAGTTTGGTGGGGCTGGTGCACTCTAGCAGCATATGGTTGCAAGCAGATGCAGAAGAGCGGTGAATTAACAATGGTAAATCTGGAGTGTTGCCAGTTTTAACAGCATAAAAAGTTAGGTTCCCACTCGAGAGGTATTATGCGTAAGACTCTCTGATCCAAAACCAGGAGACCATCCTGTAGACATCAGTGGAGTTTCACGGAGACAAGTCTGGCATGGGTGGTTGGTGGACTGAAGCCTGACTCTAGCTGGTATGATTGCATACCTTAGCCTCTCCTCCCATCCTGTGCCTCCCTCTGTCCTGCCTAATGGAGATGGGCCTACACGATAAATGCTTCAACCACAGTATGATAAATGGAGGTTGGGCTGACCCTGGCATTCAGGGAACACTGCATAAAAGGAAAGCTGTGGTTTGAGGGTGTGATGGGAGAGGATGACTCGGCAACGCCTAGTCATGGGCGTCAATGTCAGAGAGCCATGCAGTGACAACCTGTGTGGGGAAGTGGTTAGCAAGACGTGGGCCAGGGATACAGGATCAGGTCCCTGCTTGGAAGCATCTGTGTAGCCTTTTGCAAGCTACTATCCAAGGAAGAGCCCTGCTGGATCTGACCATCTATCTAAGCCAGCAACCTGCCTACCATCGTGGCCAACCACAAGCCTCCAGGCAGGACGTCCTCTCCACAAGCAGAATGTGAGGGCAACAGGGACTCTTGCGGGGCTTCCTCCTTGACTTTTAGCAGAAACTTCCGTGGAGATTTGGGCAAAGGTCTAGCACACACCCAACCCCAGCAGCACAATGCCAGGGGCGTAGCCAATGAACAATTAGCCTGGTGCTGAGGGCAAAATGATACCCCGGAAGTGACATCACGACAGGAAGTGACATCACTTCTGGAAATGATAGCACTCCTGGGCTTTTAAAAAAGGTAAAAAATGGGGGGGGGGAGGAAACCACCATTTTTACGTGGTAGTTGTGTTTTCATTTTCTGGATTTTTTGGCTATAACATATTAAAGATAAAGATCACATATTCACATATTAAAAATAAACATATTAAAGATAAAGATGTTACACCGAGGTTTGTTTCATTGCATTCTGCATTAAATTACATTTCCAATGATATATAACATGATGGTATTATTCATACAGACCAAGATTTTCACCATTTTGGCCACTAGTATCAAGCCGCAGCTTTTAGCCCCCCCTCCCCAAGCTTGTTGCCCGGTGCAGTTGCACCCCCCTGCACTTCTTTAGCTACACCCCTGCACAAGGCTTCAATGACTCATCACCACATAGCAACAAGAGCGTTGGGATTGCATAAAGCCAAGGCAAGAACCTGGTTCGTGCCAATTCTAGCAGAGAAGTTTGAGCAGCACCGAGGTAAGCGATGTTGCAAAAAACCCAAACCAGGTAGTATCCCGTTGCTCCCAGGATGTCAGCTACTCTTGGGTTAATTGGCTGGGACAGGCTGCAGGTCCTGTTTTAGGTCTCCCGAGCCACCCAACTGAGCCTCAGACAGACTGCCCAGCCAAAAATAAGGTTGGACATCTTTTTCCTTACTTTGAATACCTGTTTGTTTTTGGCATTGGCTCTCTAGAGCACAATCTTAACCTGGAGTTCCGCCAGGAAGGTTTGGCCAGGAAGGTTTGGCCTGCACAAGGGCCTGCACATTTGGACCTCCCTCGGAGTCAGGGAGGATGTCGCACGTCTGTGTGCTGGCCTCTCTGACTCCGAGAGTGGTCCAAACATATTCGGACCTGTTAAACTTTGCTTATTCCTGTTAAACTTTGCTGGCCCAACTTTGCCTGCTCAGCTCCAGGATTGTGCTCTTAGCCGTTGTAGGCCCTTCCGTTACAAATGTTTTCTGTGCTTTCACCTAGTTTCGGGGCATGCCACCAAGCCAGGGATGAACGTAGACCCGAGCGCACCCATGGCAAGGTGACGAAACCGCGCCCCCAGCACGTCGCCCTGCCCCCCTGTGTCATCCAGCCACGCCACCCTGCTCCATTGAATAGCTCCATTTTGGAGCGAAACGGAAGTGAGGGAGGGTGGGCGGGCCAAACAGTGCGCGGGTTCGTCCGTGGACTCCGCGCTCCGCCGCCCCGCCGCTGCCCGGAGCCCATGGCTCACGCCACCCCGGGCTACACCTTTCCTCTGCCTCTGCACCAAGCATCTCATTGGATTGGGCCAAAGCTGCAATCCAAAGTACCGTATTTCCCCAAGTATAAGACGCACCCTTTTCCCAAAAAACTGGGGGCTAAAAATTGGGTGCGTTTTATTCAAGGGGTGTGCCGGGCAGCGCTGCGTTCTCCGTGCTCCCGCTTGCCTTAGAGCCGTCGGGAGTGCGGAGAAGGGAGGGCAGCGCTCCTGCCGGCTCTTTAAAGTAAGTGGGAGCATGGAGAACGCAGCACTGCATTCTTCGTGCTCCCGCTTGCCTTAAGAGCCAAGAGCCGGCGGGAGGCCGGTGGCTCTTAAGGCAATCGGGAGCACGGAGAAGGCAGCGTTCTCCGTGCTCCCGCTTGCCTTAAAGAGCAGCCGGCCCCCAAAATGTATTTTTCACATTTCTGGCCCCAAAATTAAGGTGCATCTTATACTTTGGTGCGCCTTATACTTGGGGAAATGCGGTATATTTTCTTGGCAATCAGCAATCGTGGTTGTGATTCAGCTGCAAAGGTCAGTCAGTGAGCAGGCAGGAAACTCAAAGCAGTCACGTATGAAGAGGGTGGCCAGGAGGGTGCTTGGCCTCGGGTGCAAGGCTGCAGGGGGTATCTTTGAGGCTGCCCCAAGATGGTGACCAGGGGTGACCCTGGTTGCAGGCGTGATTTGGCCAGTGCAGGCCAGGGCCAGCCTTAAGCCAATGTGACCAATGTAATCACATTGGGCCCCGCTCTAACCCTAACCCCACACCAGCAGGGCGAGCATATTGCCTGATGCTGCAGCTGGGATCTCTATGGGCTGTAAGTCAGTGGGGCAAGCAGAACAGCTTTATCTTGGGCCCTCCCACCTGCCCCTGCCTCTGAGCAGCCCAAAATGGGCCACCTGGAAGCAATTGGTGTTAGCATTCTCATATCACCACCAACTATTTCCATGTGCCATGATTTGTACATGACACCAACAGCGCTCTTCTTGGTGAGTGAGGGGCCCACAGGGAGGGTGGGGGCCCCGTAGGAATTCCATGCATTGGGCCCCACCACTGCTAGAGCCAGCCCTGGCGCAGGCTGCAGCCTCATAAAAAGGGTGCCTTGTCTGCCATCAGAAGAATCCAGCAAAGACCCTCAGGAAGCCGGCAGAGTGCAGCAGGAAGTGCCAACAGATCTCAGAATGCTGCAGAGCCCTTCCAGAGGCTGCAGGGACCTTCAGAATGGCACCTGCGACCAGCATGGACCCCTTAAACATGGCCGGCGGATGCTTCTGCTGACCATTTTAAAGGAGTCAGTGCTGGTCACAGGTGCCATTCTGAAGGTCCCTGCAGCCTTTGGAAGGTCTCTGCCTAGTGGATAACAAGGACAGAGGCGCAGAAGAAAGTCACAATTCTTTCCCTCGCAGAAAAACCAATTTGCAGATAGTGAGTTTCAGGCATGTATCTTACCTGTGGCCCCGGATGGCGCGAGCCATGGGGTGCCGGGCAGCGGCGGGGCGCCATTGCACGCGGTCTGGGAGAGACCGCACGGTTTTCGGCCCTCCCGCCTGCCCACACTTCCCTTACGCTCAGAAATGGAGCGTTTCCAGGGTAAGGGTCTGAGTGACGCGCGGGGGCGGGGTGACGTGGGGTGTGTGTGGTTTCAGTGCCAGCCATGGGGCGTGCTCGGGCCTCCGTGCGCGCTTGGTGAGTTTGCATATAAAGAGGAGAGAGCGAACGTTTCCTGAAGAACAATGAACACATCATGTAGCTAAGTCATTTGAGGCTATGACCTCAAATGCACACGCTCTCTCAATCTCTCGATCTCTCTCTCAGCTGAGCATCACCATCACACGTCCTTGGACCTTACATCCCCATTGCATTATAGATTATAGACTTACAGCTTGACACTGAGATCTCTACGGCCATAACTAGACGTTGACACTGACCCACATCTCCGGCCTGTGTGTGGCAAAAAGCACCATGTGACACGGCTCTCAGCGTCTCCCTGCCCTCAAGCAGCCACCAGTGACACAGAGTGTGTCATGTTACCCATCATTTTTTTACCCGATCTTACCAGGGAGATCTAAGTCAGAGGTCTAAGCCAGGGAGATCCAAGTCAGAGATTGGTGGCAGCCATGCAAGCATCCTTCATAACATCTAGTTTGAGCAAACCCAAGGGCCACACTCAGGCAAGTGTTCTAGTCATTAACAAAATTATTCCTATCATCCAATATCAAGAAAGACTTTACTATTGTATCGGTCTCATATTTTTCTCCTTGGGGGATTCTAGAAAGGAAAACCACACCAAATTTCTAACATTCCTTAGATCAACGATTTCCAACCAGTGTGCTACAGCGCATTGGTGTGCTACGAAAGATCTGCAGATGTTGCCGTAGGAGTTTGGAGCACGGCGGTTGAAAATAGCTGAAAAACGCTTCTGGGTTCTGCAGCTTCGTTTCTAGGGCAACAGAGTAATGGATTCTCTGTCCCTCTTCCTCTGCCATTTAAGGAGCCGTCTAAGGAACCAGCCGATGAAGAGAGAGAGGCAGAAATGTCATGTAGCGGGTACATGGGGGTACGTGCGTACCTGTTCCTAGGATTAGGGTTGGCCGCGCCCATTCGCCCACCCACTCGTCGACTCTGTCAGTGCTCCGCCCCGCCCCCTGCAACGTTTGAATTGCCTGCACGTTTGAGTTGCCTGCACGTTCTCAGAGCCAGCCAGGTAGGCAGAGGAGCGAGGGAGACTGACGGCGGCAGCAGCATGAGCAGGTAGGCTGCCTGGGGCTCCCTCCCGAGGAGGCGCAGCAGTTCCTGGGGGTGGTTCCTGGGTTCTGGCTATGACCTCATTTCCGGTGGGTGGGCCCCGACACAAGTGCCAATCAAAAGTGAGTACCTGTTGCTAAATCATTTAGATGCCATTACTGGAGAGAGGCCATTTGTTACTACAGCCAGTTGTTCTAGAAACAGAGCTGCAGAACCTGGAAGATGGAAGTGAAATCATAAAGACCATAGAGAAGACCATAGAGACATAAAGACCATAGAGAAGACCATAGAGAACAAGAAAAAAAATATTGAAAATTACTGTCTTAGAAGTTCCTTAGTTCCATCTCTTGACAGATCACATTCTTAGCCACTAGTCTAGAGTAACTTTCACTCAGGGCCGGCTCCAGGAGTGGTGGGGCCCAATGCAGGGCATTCCTGAGCGCCCCCCACCCTCCCTGTGGGGCCCCCACTCACCAAGAAGAGCGCTTGCGGTGCTGCATGCAAACTGTGGCCCCTGGAAATAGTTGGTGATGTCATGATGACATCATTGCCAACTGCTTCCAGGAGGCCCATTCCAGGCCATTTGGAGGAAGGGGCAGGTGGGAGGGCCCAAGGTGAAGCTGCTCTGCTCACCCCACTGACAACCCTGGCTGCTGCAGCAGGCGACATGCTCACTGCGTTGGCGTGGGAGCCCCCCAAAGTACATTGGTCACATGGGCTTCAGGCCGACCCCGCTTTCACTAGTAGTGCAGAATACCAACCTACTCTCTCAGCCTCAAGGGGGGGGGGGAATGCAATTGTGTTCCTGCAATTGCAATTCTCAGAGGGGAAATGCAATTGTGTTCCTGCAATTGCAATTCTCAGAGGGGAAATGCAATTGTGTTCCTGAAATGTCACCCTCTCCCGCTGTGGAATGATAGCAGTTGCCAGGGTGAGGGCGGGACGCAAGTGGGAGAGCTCCTGCAGCCCCACTCGGACTGTTTTGGGCAAAAGAGAAAATATGTTGTGTGCTGCAGTCGTGAAACTCCCCCTGCCGTGTCTAGTTTATCCTTCAGAGCTCTCTCAGGTAGCCAAGGGATGGCCAGTCATTTGCAGCTATCCCAGGAAGGCCACAATAAGCAAACAAGTGACAAGTTTGATCTGCAGAATGTTCCTGGGACTCCATGAGAAGCCCTCTGCACCCCTCCTTCTGCTGTTGTCAGCTTTTCTTTCGAAGGCATTTGGCAGTGTTTGTGGATGGCCTGCTGACTCATCAAAGAAGACTGCCTGTGTGTGTGAGTCACAAGTGTCTTCCTTGCACTCTGTTCCTCCCCACCCCATCCCTTTGGCCCCAATTTGGCCACTTGCAAAGCCAGCCTGACGTTCAGACTTGCACAATTTTCGCCAGCTCCAGGTCGTCCAAGAACTTCTGCAACGCAAGGTGTGTTGAAACTGACGGGAGCCACTGGAGAGTGCACCCATGCTCCTGCACCCACCAACGGCACGTGCAAAGAGCTAAGGCTTCAGAAAGCACATTGGACTTGCACAGGGCATCTTCCACCCACAAGCACTAAGCTCCACTGGTGCAAACCTGGATGCGGTCCCCAGATTGGCTGCTCCACGGAAGTGAATGGAGAAGCTTGCTCATGCAAGGGCTAGATGGAAGTGCGGAAGGGGCAGGTGAAGAAAAGCACCTGCATGCAGGTATAATGCAAGGTGGACCCTCAAGGGGAGCAGGGGTGGGACACCTGCCCTGCGTGCATGAAGGCTCCATATTCAACCCCTGGGATCTCCAGTTAGGGCTGGGGGAGACCCCTGCCTGAACCGCTGGAGAGCTACTCCCAAGCAGTGTAGACAGTCCAGAGCTAGTTGCACCAAAGGCTCCGATTCTGTATCAAGCAGGTTCCTATGATCCAGTAGCGTAGCCAAAGCGGGTGGCATGCTAAATACTGCAGGTGCAGCAAAGCGCTGTGTAAATGGCCCCTCCCCCTTGCCATTGGAAGCAGTCTGGTAGCGATGGCAATGCAACCCATCTTGGCTTGCTCTTGCCATTCGAACTGCTGCTGTGCTCTTATGCAACTATATTTGATGAAGTAATCGAATAATTTGAGTCAATTATTCGATTACTCACGGGATTAATTGACGGACGTGTCCTTCATGGCCTTCGTGACTAGTAGCTCGTGACTCTTTGGTTCCGGCTATTTTGTAGAGCACACGTTCTTGGCGATTCCTGGACACTCCCCCAAGGCTGACTCCCCTACACAAAGGGGTCACGGAACAGGCTCAGGCCAACAGTTCATCTCCTGTGTGGTTTCCGTTGCTCTTGTGCCCTCCTGTTATGAGACTTTTTATTTTAGGCATTTTTATACCTCTTTTCTCAAGATTTCTCAAGACACAAAGCAATTTACATTGGCAGGCTGTTCATAAACTCCCTTTATTTAAAAAATGGGGTTTTTTTTTACCATTATTGTTCTATGTGCAATCCACAGAGTCCTCAATTTCTCCAGATGTTTCCTTTTCAGTGTAGTGTCATCATCCTGACTGCACCCTTACACCTTCTGAGCCTTTGCAGGCAGCCGCAGATCAAACCTTGGCCAGTTCTCAAGATTTTGTTTCTAGTCAACTGACTCCTCCACACTCCGAACATTCCTCCATGAGATCCGTCAGTGACCTCCGGCCTCCCATCCAAGGCCAATCCAAGGCTGATCCTGCTTAGCATCTTCAGGCAGGGCAACAGCTCAACCTCCCGACCACACCTCCTACACCGGTTTTTTAGTTGTAAAAATGCCTGGGAGGACTCAAGCTCAGCAGCTGAGCGCACACTTTTCCCTCCAGAAGACCCTGGTTCGCTCCCTGGCATCTTCAGCTAAAAGATCAAGTAGCAGGGGTGGGAAAGGCCCCCCCCCCGAGACCAGGGGGGCCATGCCTGACCGAAGTGAGCCCAGTGAACCAACGATCTGACTTTATACAAAGCAATTTCATATGGCCCGTGCTCAATTTTTTCTAATAATCAGAATCTTTCAGGATCAGAATATCTTCATAAACACTGTGTACTAAATATGAGTTTTTATCAGTTACCCTTGGATTACATTTCAGGGTAGAATAATCCTGTTCGGGTAATGTTTTATGTCTTGATGGTTGTTACAGAAGTGGTTCTCAAGCTTTTTAGACAGGCGTCCGCTTTTTAGAATGGCACGCATGTCAGGACCCACCGAAAGTGATGTCATTAACTTGGAAGTGATGTCATAGCTGGAAGTGACACCATGAAGCAGGAAGTGCCCTCGTCGTGACATTACAGAATGACACTCCTGGAAAGCAAACTGGAATTCTTAGATTGCAGCAGCATGAAACACAATTGCACAACCATGAAACATCCCTGGCAGTAAGCAAGATTAGGAAAAAAAATGTTATATAAAAGAACTGAACTAAAAACAATTTTTAAAAATCCTCACTTGAAAATTCAAACTGTTAACACTCACAAAATAGCAAGAGTCAGGTCGGCAGCTTCCAAGATGGCTGCTCCCAGCTTTCTGTGACCCATCATCATGTCACCACCATCTTTTTCCAGGGGCCATGCACAGCACCACAAGCACTTTTCTAGGTGAGAGGGGGTCCCACAGGGAGGGTGGGGGCCCTGTGGGAATACCCTGCATTGGGCCATACCACTCCTAGAGCCGGCCCTGCTGATGCTAACATGCTTTCTGATCTTGGCGCCACACATTATGAGACGGGAATGCATGGGAGGGTCTCCCATGTGACTTGGAACCCTCGCTGATCAGAGATAGACAAATGTCCGTTTCGGTCTTTTCTAGCAATCCAGGTGTCCTGGGCTCACATTTGTCCTGCATTTCAGCTCTCTGGGTGGCATCAGTGGTGTCATTCAAATGATTTAGGAACAGGAACTCACTTTTGATTGGCACTTGTCGGGAAATCCGGAACGCCCGTTCTGGTCCGTTCCCCCTGAATGACATCACTGCCTTCGCCGCCCTAGGAATCCGGAGTCGCTCCCTTTAACCCTCTGAGGGCCGGCCAACCAAGAAGAAAAGCTCTTTGCAGAGGAATTGGGAGGGGGGAGGGGGGAGAGTGAAGTGGGCGGAGTCAGCCCTAATTTTAACTAGTGGAACTCAGTTCCCCCGCATTCCCCCTGCATGACATCACTGGGTGGCATGGGAAATACCAAGTTGAGTTCTGCTTTGTATTCCCCATTTCAGAGAAGAGCTGTTCAAAGGACGTCCTATTATCCTGCTTTTTAGGAACTGGGGTGGGAGCTCAGGCTTCATGCGGAGGTACCTTCCCAATTCTGGTGATATCTGCAGCCCGGAAGCCTTTATATAGACAAACTGATGCTGTTTCTACTGGTTTGCCTGCGTTTCAAAGAACCGCTGCTTTGATACATCAATGAATGAATTCAATTAATCTCTGCCAGAGGGCCGGCAGCGACTTAGGCAGCCCAAGAGCAACCAAGGTCAGCTTTTTCATGAGCAGTAGGCATTTCAGTGGCATTCAAGGATAAGTTCATCTGCTCATTATTTGGAGCTCAGTTTCGCTTGCACGTGCTGGCCTCTCGGTGAGGAAAACGCAATGCTGAGCAAGAGGCAAGGGATGGCAGCTGCTCCGTCCGTGGATGGATCCGCGGAGCGGAGGATGTAGGCCACGGATACCAGATGCTGGGTGATGCCAGTAAAATAAAGCTGGAGCATAGCTAAAGAAGTGCAGGGGGGTGCACTTGCACCAGGCAGCAAGATTTAGGGGGGCAACAAGCTGAGCTTGACACTAGTGGACAAAATGGTGAAAACTTTGCTATGTGTGAATAATATCATCGTGTTATATATAATTGGAGAGGTAATTCTCTTGGGATACTGAAGTAAGTCCCTAGAAATTTACAGGCCTGAATGGGGAGAGGCCTAACACTAGGCCGACTCAGGGGGTAAAGTGCTGAGTCATTCAGGCCTAGCAGACCAGCAGTAAAGTGCTGAGTCATTCTGACTCAGCTTCAGCCTGGGGATGAGATCATCTGATCTCTGATTGGATGCTGGGGACTATTTAATCAAGACCAGAAACACCTGTGGTCAGTTGCTGGCAATGTAAGTGTTGCTGTTGGAGGAGCTTTGCTGTACCTGGTACCTGTTTGCTGTTCTTTGCTGCAAGAAGCCTCCTTCTGAGAATATAGAAGTTCTTGCTACCCTAATCTCTGTTGTCTGAGTGATTCCTTGCCGGAGCTCTGCAACCATGAAGCCTTTCCAAGCCTCACAGCTGCAAGCTGCTTCTACGCTACCATCAAATTCAATGCAGAATGCAATGCAACACAGCAGAATGTAATTAAATAGCTTTACTCTGTCAAACGTTAAGGCCAAAAAAAAAAAAAACCCAGAGAAAGCAAAAATACAACTGTGATGTCACTTCCTGTTGTGATGTCACTTCCGGGGCAACGTTTTGCCCTCTGCACTGGGCTACACTTTCATTAGCTACGCTCCTGCCCCCAAGTGTATTTGTTGATTATATGAATTTAGATCGCAAAGTTCGAATTGATGAGTTACAATCTGTGAGATGCAGGAAACTGGAGTAGTTGGGCCCCCTTTGGCCTGATCCATCACGGTTCTTCTTATGTTCTTAAAAAAAGGTAAAGATAAAGGTTTCCCCACGACCGAATGGTCTAGTCGTGACCGACTGTAGGGGGCAGTGCTCATCTCTGTTTCAAAGCCTGTAGAGCCAGCGTTTTTGTCCGATCATGTGGCCAGCATGACTCTATGCCGTAGCGCACAGAACACCGTTACCTTCCCACCGAAGTGGTCCCTATTTATCTACTTGCATGTAGGTGCTTTCAAACTGCTAGGTTGGCAGGAGCTGGGACAAGCAACAGGAGCTCACTCCGTCACACAGTCTCGAACTCCCAACCTTGCAGTCGAAAGCCCAGCAACAGCGGATTAACTCGCTGCGCCACCACGTCCTTTCTTATGTTCTTAGGCTTGCAAATTTTGTTTTATTTACCTCATATTTATCTCAGAATGCCAGATGCAGCAGGGGAGTGGCAACAGGATGTTCTGTACTCCCTGAGGCATCTGGTGGGCCACTGTGAGAATCAGGAGGCTGGACTAGATGGGCCCTTGGCCTGATCCAGCGGGGCTCTTCTTAGGTTCATAAATCAGAGTAGAATAAAACCACCTTACAAGTAAACGGCTTCATGTTAAGGACACACCTTTCAGGTGCAGGGGATTTGTTCAAACTGGACTGGTCCTTAAGCCGCTGATTCATCTCTCCTTCAGAAACAGTCTGAATTATGTGGCATTCTTACAACATCGCTGGAAAGAGTCTGCACGCTCCTCAAGCAGGCTTCCTCCCAAAGCTCTTCTCGGGAGCAAAGCCGCCCAAGTGTCATTTCATAGCCGTTGGGCCAGTTCGCCTAAGCAGCCTCCTGCCGGTACCTTTGCCCAAGCAGAACCCGTGATCTCTCGCAGCGCCGCAGCGCCAGTGTTCTTAATGTGCTTGCTTAGGCGTGAACATTAATGTCAAAAGCACTTAGAGGCTGTGAGATGTTGCAGGACCAAAACGGAACCCTGCCAAGACCGTCGGGCCGATTCTCGTCTCGCATGACAAAAGTATAAACTGTGTCTCTCGAAGGGCTTTTAAACTCCCAAGTCCTGTGCTACTGAATTAATTCTGGACCGAGGGCCCAATCCTGTCCACAGCAGCACCGGTGGTTAGCCCTGTCGGTTGGTGGCAGTGTTGCGAAAGTGCTGTAAAGCACTTCTACCGGCAGCGGTAAGGGCTTATGGCCAACGCCGGCCCAGCACCAGAGCCCAGAACCCAGAGGAGCCCACGCACAGAGGTGTCGTGCTCATAGGGCATGGTGTAGCACCTCCTATGGGCGCCAGTGAGGGAGCTGGGTGCACTGCAGAAGAAAGCAGTGTGGAGCTGGGCCCATCTGCAGACCTTACTCTTGCTATATTCCTTTTGTGAGTGAATTTTCAAGCAAGTGGTGTGTTTTTTTTAATTTTGTGTTTAGTTCAGTGTTTTTGCATCATTTTTTTGTCCTAATCTTGCTTTCTGTCAGGGATGTTTCATGGCTGTGCAGTTGCTGCAGTCCAAGAAGGCTAATTTGCATTTCAGGAGTGTCATTTTATTACATCACAATGACAGCACTTCCTGCTTGATGATGTCACTTCCTGCCACAGCATCACTTCCTGGTTAATGACATCACTTCTGGTGGGGCCTGACATGAGTGCCATTCTAAAAAGTGGGTCCTGGTCTAAAAGGCTTGAATATCACTGCTGTGTTAGTATAGTTGCATGATGCAAGTATAAGTCTCAATGGAGTCACACAGCTCTTCCCACATCTTATATTCATAATAATGAGAGGACAGGGTATGGTATACATCAGCCCCATCTAAATAAATAACGGATACAATCCATGCCCTATTTAAAAGGTCCAGAGCAAAATTCTTGATTTAATAAGAGGTTCTGGACAGCACCCAATGGCAGCAGCATTTTTTTCCATGATAATTTTTTTCCTTGGCTGGAAGGAAAACATGACTAAACTATGAGTATCTACAAGACAAATTGGTGCAGGAGAAAATATCAGGAGCTGTTTCCAGTGTCATTTGATCTTCCCAGACATGCCCTAGTTAGTGCCACTGTAAGGAAAATAACTGTAGGCTGGTTTTGCCGCTGTCATTCATGCACAGGGCTACACAGTTTACAAGTAAATCAAGATGTAGGCAGCAAGGTTACAGGGACCCCTTGATTGGAAGACAAATGCAAATAAAAGGCATTAGCCTAGTTTCTGGTGACAGTCTAGCCCTCTCTGGGCTTGAAATGTGACTCAGCATTTGAGAGCTGCGTAAGAGGCAGAAATTCCACAGATGCAGCTGTTCCTAGCATGCCCATGTGACTGAAATCCACTTAATTTCTCTCACCTAGCATTAAACATACATAAACCCTTGACTGTCGACCCAGACCTCAATATTAGACAGGGCAATCATTTCATAAGAGCGTAAGAGCCAGGCTAAAGGTAAAGGTTTCCCCATGGCCGAATGGTCTAGTCGTGACTGACTGTAGGGGGCGGTGCTCATCTCCGTTTCAAAGCCTGTAGAGCCGGCGTTTTGTCCGAGGACAAGCTTCCGTGGTCATGTGGCCGGCATGACTCTACGCCGTAGCGCACAGAATGCCATTGCCTTCCCACCGAAGTGGTCCCTATTTATCTACTAGCATTTAGGTGCTTTCGAACTGCTGGGTTGGCAGGAGCTGGGACAAGCAACGGGAGCTCAAGAGCCAAGCTAGACCAGGCCAAAATCTTATGTAGTCCAACTTCCTGTATCTCAAAGTCAGGGCTGTATTATACCATTAGGCTGCCTAAGCTGAAGCCTAGGGCCCCTGGAGGGATGAGGGAGGGTGGCGCATGTCTGCGTGCTGGCCTCTCTGACTCTGAGAGTGGCCCAGACATACTTTACGGTTAGACTTACAATAATTTTTAGAGTTGAAACTGGGACCAATTGGAGTATCACCAGGCACGGCGTGCACGCACACACACGCACACATGAGCATCACCCCGTTAGGCAATTTGGAGCTAGTTTGTTGGGTATGTGTTTGCCCCAAGACTCCCATCACTCACTCACTCACAACTTGCCACCACCCCTGAGAGCCGGCGTTCTCTGAAAAACTGCAATGTAAGATATTTGAGAAGAGCAAGCCTACCCTTCCCACCAGCCAGGGAGAATGAGAGAAATTCACTTGGTGGAACCCTGCCGGCTACAGAGAAAAGGGGAGATGGCCCAGCGGTGGCATTCAGCCGGTACGCTGGGTGGGACTTACCTTTGAGTGGCAGTCCGCCTGTTGCGTAACGGTGCGTTCTGCCGCTTTCCCGCCCGCCCTGGCGGGCGGGAAAGTGGCGGAACGCGCCGTTACGCAACGGGCGGACTGCCGCTCAAAGGTAAGTCCCATCCAGCATACCGGCTGAATGCCGCCGCTGAGATGGCCCACCAAAGCTGTAGTCCTATCCACAGTAGAGTAAGTTCCATTGACTATCATGAGACTTACTTCTGAGTAGACATGCCTCAAATTGGGCCCCAGGTGAATTTATTTAGCAGGCAGTCTACAGAGAGGGTGGGGGGAGAGAAGGGGAAGGCAACCCACCAAGTTAATAAGAGGGGCATAAGAAGAGGTTGTGCCTTGTGGCACATTTGGGAAGGGAAGGGGGCCATGTCTCTCAGGGTTTGCTGGAAGTTTCTCACAGCAGTCTCTCCCATCTCCCCGCTTGTTGTCAGGTGTAAAGCAGGTGCCAGGCCTGAAGTTTCAGCAGGCAACAAGCAGGTAAAGGCCAGAAGGCAGCTGTGTTCCAGGTGTGGAAATGGCTTGAGGTGCCCCCAGCATTAAGGTGTGGCACCCGCCAGCTCAGCTCTTGCCACTCAGGAAGGGAAAGTTTGAGTTCTGCACCGAACAAGAGCTGACCTGCCTGGGTAATGCCAAGGTCCATGCTGTGGCACTTCCTTCCCTCCACCCCAGTGGTGTCATCCAAATGATTTAGGAACAGGTACTCACTTTTGATTGGCACTTGTCGGGGTCCGCCCACCAGAAGTGATGTCATGATTGTTGCCATGGATGGGATCATGTTTGTAATAACTTCAGCTTGTGGTTAGTGTTGATTTAACTTCTATTGCTTTGCTTTCTAGAGATGTGTATACACATATTTTGCTTCAACTGTTCCCTGGTTAAATAGCAGGGGCCAGCTTCGAGTGGGCGGGGCCAGCTCAACCTCTAGGAACCGGTACTCGCGTAGTGGTGCGTAGTGGGTGCATGACATCACTGCTCCACTCCTGCGCCTCACTCAGGCCTGCTGGGGGAGAGAGAGACCAGAGTTATAGAGGGAACCTAGCAGAGAGAGGAGGGGGAAAGCACTACCCTGGTGGGAGGGAAAGCCAAAGCTACAGGTCCTGTGTGCACTTACCCAGGAGGGATTCTGATGGGGCTGAATGGGATTAAGAACATAAGAAGAGCCCTGCTGGATCAGGCCAAAGGCCCATCTAGTTCAGCTTCCTGTATCTCACAGTGGCCCACCAGGTGCCCCAGGGAGGCACGAGACAACAAGATGCTTGCATTCTGTTGCCACTCCCTTGCACCCGGTACTCTGAAGTAGCCCACCACTTTTGTAAGGAGGTTGCACAATCCATCATTGCCTATAGCCCACGATGGACCTTTCCTCCAGAAATCCGTCCAATCCCCTCTTAAAGGCATCAAGACCAGATGCCATCACCACCTCCTGTGGCAAAGAGTTCCACAGATCAACTACCCGCTGGGTAAAAAAGTACTTCCTTTTATCTGTTTTAACTCTCCCAACCCTCAGTTTTAGCCGATGCCCCCTGGTTCTGGTGGTTTGAGAGAGGGAATACTTGAATTCCAATACTTGTGGATAAGAACGGATAACATGGCACTGGGAGGCTGCAGTGCCTTACCTCCCTGGCATGCCACATGGAACACAAACACAGGCACCCATGCATATGCACCTTTGAATGCACCTGCACCCCAATCCTCCCCTGTGGTTTCTTCCTCCTCTCCCTGGCACTCACGTTCATCAAACAAAGTGCTTTTCCTCATTGCAGTTTTGGTGCCTCTCTTTAAACCAAGGGTGGCCAACCCACAATCAATCACTAGCATTTATATACCACTTTTCAACACAAAGTTCACAAAGTGGTTTACAGGCAAATAATAACATTAAAGTTAAATGGCTCCCTGTCCCAAAAGGGCTCACAATCTAAAAGAATGGAGAACACCACCAGCAACAGCCACGAGAAAAGACACTGCGCAGGGGTGAAGAGGGACAATTGCTCTCCCCCTGCTAAATATAAGAGGACACCACTTGAAAAAGTGCCTCTTGCCCAGTTAGCAAGGGTTCAGCTCTGGGGTCGCGAAGAGTCGGACACGACTTAGCGACTGGGTTGCCCAGTTAACATCATGTGCTACTTTTGAGATAGAAAATCTTGAAGGTGCCACTCCCACAGTTGTCAGGAATGAGATAAAATTATGCAGTTAGAAATTATTTCTACATACCTTAAATAAACTATCTGAATAAAAAAAAAGAGAAACTAGTCTAATGTAAATAACTTTCACTGTTGCTTAAACTCACATAAAATGACAAAGAAAAAAAAACATGATTCTGAAGGCGTCTCTCAGCTTCACACAGCCAGCCACACTTTGCTGTCTCCCCCCCCCCTTGCTGAAGCTGAGGAAATGCATGCAGGGGGAGGGAAGCTGATAAGTCAGAGAGACCCCAAAGAGGGCTATCTGGGCCCCAGGGAGGTAAACACCACCCCAGCAGAACTTCAGCCTGTAAACATCAGGCAGGCCCAGAAGCACGTTCGGTGAAGCCCTGACCCCCCCCTTACAAAGGGCCTCAATCAGTCAGTGAAGAGAGGGCAGGGGGCTGTCTCAACTTAGTTCCTTCTCTGGTGGGGTTTCCCAGAGGTCTGCCAATAGCCCAAGCCCCACTGACCCTCATCACAGCCCACTGGGGTTTTTAAAGGCTGTGGCTCTGCCCCTCCCTCGGCTGGAACTACCGTGTCAGCTGTGGCTTGTTCCCCACTCTCCCGGCCTGCCTCCCGAGTAGCCCTTCTCCCTGCTGGGGCTGCCTCCCGAGTAGCCCCTCTCCCTGCTGGGGCTGCCTCCCGAGTAGCCCCTCTCCCTGCTGGGGCTGGGGCTGCTGTCCTGCCACTTGGAGTGCCGCTCTTTGCCTGCTGGAGTGAGAGTCTCTCCTCTGAGGACCTGAAGCTTGCCTTGGGCCACTTGGCATGGGGTGCAGCTGGGAAGGTTGAACATACCCATCACCGCCTGTTGTGTGCGATGGACGTTTCCTCCACGATTTTGTCCAATCCCCCTTTAAAGGCACCCAGGCTTCCTCCCTCTACTTGTACATATTCTCACCCTTCTGCAGTCCCCTGGCTCCTGGAGCAGAGAGAGAGAGAGAGAGAGAGAGAGAGAGAGAGAGAGAGAGAGAG
>JAJKFI010020793.1:0-13325 GCA_029204185.1 Lerista edwardsae | reverse complement strand
AGAGAGAGAGAGAGAGAGAGAGAGAGAGAGAGAGAGAGAGAGAGAGTCAAGTACTGAGCACACAGAAAGTGGTGGCTGCTGCTGTTGCTTTAGCTTTTGGATCTGAAAAAGAGCAGCCCAGCTGAATGTGAGACTCTGGCTGCTCCCCGCCCCCAAGTCTCACCAGCATCCATTCCTGATTCCATTCCTGAGATTAATGAACACCTCTCCATTTATACACATTCCACATTTTAGAGCTGAAAGTAGCCAAGCTGAAAAGTCTCCACAGCTGCATGCTTACTTACTCCTGACTTCCAAAAGCAAAGAAGCACACACTGTAGTGCTCCCCTCAGCAGCCTTTGGCTGGCGTCCTCATGTCCATATGCTTTAGTGCCCCTTCCACCTCTGCTCAGCAGTCTTTGGCTGGCTGCCTCACATGGTCTCCTCGCTTCCACAAAGCAAAGCAGCATTGCTTTAGTGTCCCTCCCACCTCTGCTTGGCAGTCCTTGTACATCTTCCTGATGAGTTACAAAAATGCATTTCCACTTTAAATGGGATCCTGGCCAAACCAAGACAGACCTTCAAACCGGGTGGGACGCTGGGACAACCTTACTAAACTGGGACGTCTGGTAAGCCTATTTACGGTGTCCCTGATGCTGGCCAAACTTTGCTGGTCTAACTGTGCAGGCCTAACTCCAGGTTAGGATTGCACCTAGCATCAGAGGCCATCCTCCCTGACTCCAAGAGTGGTCCAAATGCACTTTACGGCATCCGTTGTGCTGGTCAAATTTTGCTGGCCTAACTGTGCCGGCCTGAGCAGGTTAGGATTGCTCTTTGAGGGCGCAATCCTACCCAGCACTGGGGTAGGAGCGCCGGCCAGCCAGCGCCCTATCCAGCGCTGGGTAGGTGGAGGCTGGACCCTCCCTGCGGCAAGGGAGCATGTGCTCCCTTACCGTAGGGGAGACTCCAGCCTCCCCTATGTGCTCCTCGGATCTGCGCCCGCTAAAGAGCTGGCACTCAGGTGAGAGACTTGAGACATGTCCAAGTATAACAGTGGGGTTTATGTATCTCCTCCAAGAGCTGCCTAATCTTGGCATGGGCACACCAAGTTTGCATGTCCAGCTGATGCCTAATGCCATAGCATGCTGGGGCTGCACCATAGTGCATGGTGAAGCACATGAGCAACTTGCTGACAAGTATGCAGCTCAAACCTTAGCCCAGCTCTTAGGCAGTTATAGGACCCCTTTTCACGTTGAAACATCAATGGCCAATTTCTGACAGACTATGAAGCTCCCTTGGTATAGGCAGGCAAAGGGACTGATTTCAGAGTTTGATGAAGACCAGGATGAGCCAGGAATGCATTTCCAATTGCCATCTCCTTGCTTGCAACTAGTTACAAGCCACAGGTGGCAAAAACAGAATTCTGAAAAGGAGGAGACATTTTTAAAAAAAAAGATACAAAAAGGCATACTCTGTAGAACAGTGGTTCTCAAACTTTTTAGACTGGGACGCACTTTTTAGAATGGCATGCGTGTTGGGACCCACCGGAGGTGATGCCATTAACCTGGCAGTGATGTCATAACCAGAAGTGACATCATCAAGCAGAAAGTGCTATCAGTGTGACGTAAACAAATGACACTCCTGGAATGCAAACTGGCATTCTGGAACTGCAGCAATTGCACAACTATGAAATATCCCTGACAGAAAGCAAGATGAGGACAAAATATTCTGTAAAAGCCCTGAACTACAAACATAATTTTTTTTTTTTTTAAAAACCTCACTTGAAAATTCAAACTGTTAACTCTCACAAAAGGTATATAGCAAGAGTAAGGTCTGCAGTTTCCAAGATGGCTGCTCCCAGCTTTCTGGGACCCACCTGACACCAGGTCCTGACCCACAGTTTGAACAACACTGCATAGAACATACCGTTAAGCTTTGTTTGGAAAACAGATCATGTCATGCCAGGTTTATTTTTGCGCTGTTTGTCTTTCAATGATTGCAGCCTTTCCAGAGTCTTCCGGAGTGAGGAACTATAAAAATGCCCATAAATAAATAAACAGGTAATATAAATGGAAGTTTGCGGGCATGAGAGAGAGACAGAGAGAGGAGGGGTGGGCTATGCTGGATTTTGTTTCCAGTGTATAAAGTGCTCTGAAGGCTTTCAGCTGCTCTGTGGATGGGCAACAGACTTTAAGCATCATTCCATGGAGTCCACCCACGCCACAGATGGCAAAGGCAAGAAGTATTGTGAGAGGTGCTGTGATGGATCATTATATCCTACTATGCACTATGGCTCTTATGCTTTGATATGGGTTGGCCAAGCACTCTGCACCTCACAGTATGCTAAAATGTTTGCCCTCACCATTGTGAGGAGGGCCAAAAGAATACCTGGTGTGTCTTCCCCCCGCCCCCCACTGAACTGCTGCAGATGCAGATGAAACTGTCTTCTCAATATATCAGTGGTTCCCAAACAGTGAATCGGGAATTGGGACCCACCAGTGGGTCACGAGCCAATTTCTAGTGGATCGTGAAGCACCTAGGGCAGTCATATTGAAAATATGGGAAGATGGAAAGGAGGAGGACTGTGCAGTTGGTTTGCTTGTGTCCAGTTTGTAAATAGGCTTTTTTTCTTTCTTTCTGATGTACTTTGGGATTGGAAAACGGCTGAGAAATAACCCAAGTTGGTGCTGCATTCTCAGGAAAGCAGCAGGCTCTGGCGTCACAACGATGGCACTTCCGGCCATGACATCACTTCCGGCAGGTCTTGGACAGACTGTCATTCTAAAAAGTGGGCCTCAGCACTATACAGTTTGAGAACCATTGCGTTATACGTTAAATACCAGGCACACAGATAGTGCCATATAAAGAAAGACAGCCCCATTCTCATCAGGGTCCCCTGCGAGTTTTTACAATGACTACGCTATGAGTAAGCACAAGACAAATTGGCGCGGGAGAAAAAATCAGGAGCTGCTTCCAGTGGCATTTGATGTAGCCGTGCACGCTTCGTGCGTGATCAGACTGAGTGCACTTTTTCTTTTTAGTAACTTACCTCCTTGCCTTTTAGAAGAAGACTTTTTGAGCCTCCGTTACGTAAAACTCCAAATGCCACAAACGAGGCTTTGCCTAAAACTCCAGATGCCACGAACGAGGCTTTGCGGGCCTGCTGCTTTCCAGGAAAGAGTTAAAAGCACCAGCCACCCAGCTCGCTGCCCTGAGGCTTCCGGCTGAAGGTTCCCTTGTCCTCAGATCCCCCCTCCCAGAGAGGGCTGTGATGAACATTCCCCTTCGGAGCGGTGGGAGCAGGAGAGGCCAGCTGCCTGGGGGGGGAGGCGGGGGCCCCGGTGCAAGCCCCAGAAATTAAGTCACCGTTCAATACCGATTAGAATGAGTTTTACGAGGACTGGACAGGGTGGAGCAGATGCCTTTGCAAGCCGCGGTCACCTCGGATGACCGACGCTGCAGGCGGGGCTCTAATAAGGAGTTAACGGGAGGCAGGCGAGGAAGCGCCTGTTGACGGAGCAAACTCCCACTCAGAAGGCATTAAGCAGCAGCCGGGTCACAGCAGGCTGGCAAACTGGGGAACCGCCTCTGGGAAAGACCTGATTTCCTTTGTTTTGGGTGCAAAGAACAGGTGTCGGGTATTGGAAAGGTGCAGTCGGTCCTCGTTACCCACTAGGGACATCCTGGCAGATAGCAAACCTTCGGATCCAGACCCAGCGGGCCTATGGAATCAGTGGGGTTAGATGCAGGGGATTTAAGCCAATGTGACCAATGTTGTCACATTGGGCCCCACCATTTGGGGGCCCAGTAATGGCATCTAAATGATTTAGCAACAGGTACTCATTTTTGATTGGCACTTGTGTTGGGGCCTGCCCACTGGAAGTGAGGTCATAGCCAGAACCCAGGAACTGCCCCCAGGAGCCACTGCGCCTCCTCGGTAGGCCGCACGGCGGCCCAGGAGAAGGCCCGGGAGTCTCGGGCCTTTCCCGCGGCCCCCGCGCGGGCAACCAATTCCCCCCCCAGGAACTGCCGTGTCTCCTCAGGAGGGAGCCCCAGGCAGCCTACCTGCTCATGCTGCTGCTGCCGTCGGTCTCCCTTGCTCCACTGCCTGCCTGCCTACCTGCCTGCCTGGCTCTGAGAACGTGCAGGCAACTCAAACGTGCAGGCAATTCAAACGTTGCAGGGGGAGGAGCGGAGCGCCGATGGAGTCAACAAGTGGGCGGGCGAATGGGCGGGGCCAACCCTAATCCTAGGAACGGGTACATGACCCGCATAACCTGTACATGACATGTCTGGGGCCACCACACCAGCACCGTGAGCCTATCGCCTGCTGCTGGAGCCGGGATCTCTGTGGGCTGTAAGTCAGTGGGGTGAGCAGAGCAGCTTTACCTTGGACCCTCCCTTCCTCTGAACAGGCCAAAATGGACCTCCTGGAAGCAGTTGGCAATGACACCAACATGCTACCCCCAACTATTTCCAGGTGCCTTCCTTTGCCTCTGGCTCTCCTTGGTGAGTGCCCCCCTTGCAGGAATGCCCACTTTGGGCCCCAGCAGTCTCAGACCCAGCCCTGACAAGAAATACCGTATCTGTCATCAGAAGAATCCAACAGAGACCTTCAGGAAGCCAGCGGCAGAGGCAGATCTAAGGGAGGGCAAAGCTCTAATATAAGTTTTGCAAGAAGCCTTATCTTGCAGTGGAAATCACTCCTCTCCTGCACCGTTTTAGCCAATCCTCACAGGGAACAGCAATATCTTGGCGTTGCTTACTGGCTACAGCAGCAAGGGAGAGGAGGGATTTACATGACAGGGTAAGGCTTCTTGCAACACTTAGAGCTTTGCCCTCCCTGTAGATCCACCTCTGGCCAGCGGAGTGCAGCAGGAAGTGCTGACAGATCTCTGAATGCTGCAGAGCCCTTCCAGAGGCTGCAGGGACCTTCAGAATGGCACCTGCGACCAGCATGGACCCATTAAACATGGCTGGTGGATGCTTCTGTTGGCCATATCAATAATCAAAGGGGTCGACGCTGGTCGCAGCTGCCATTCTGAAGGTCCCTGCAGCCTCTGGAAAGCCTCTGCATTGTGGATAACGAGGACAGAGTCACAGAGAATGAGGGAAGTAGCAATTCTGCCCCTTGCAGCTAAGCACACTTGCAGGTAGTGAGTTTGCATAATAGAGAGGACTGGCTGAATTCACTTCGTTTTAGCTCCAGGTGCACTTGAAAACGGTCTCTGCCCATGAGGAGGTGCCCCTGAATGTGGACAGAGGGGAATGCACTGGAACGTGCCGTCAAATGTGTACCTCCCTGAAAGCGATGTGTCATCGTCCTTCATTATTTATAAGAGTGCCCGATATGTGCCAGGCATTGTACGAAAATAGAAAAAGGCCAGTCCCTGCCTGCAGGCTCACAGCTTCATAAAGACAGGAGGCGAAAGAAGAAGGGAGTCGGACGGAAAGTGGGAAACATTCCGTTAGCTGCAACTGAGAGGAGAAGCACAAGCCTAGACATGTCTACTCAGAAGAGCACGCGAGACAACAAGATCCAGTGGTATTCTGAAGTAAATATTCTGAAGTGGCATTCTGAGGTAATTGCCCATTGACCCCCACTCTCTGTTTCCTGGCCCTCAACCAATTCTGAATCCATAAGAGGACCTGCCCTCTTATTCCCTGACTGTGAAGTTTCTTCAGCAGCCTTTGATGGGGGACTGTGTCAAACGCCTTCTGAAAATCCAGGTATATGATATCCACAGGTTCACCCACATCCACGTGCCTGTTGACCTTTTCAAAGAATTTCAAAAGGTTCTTGAGGCAAGACTTACCCTTACAGAAGCCATGCTGACTTTCCTTCAGCAGTACTTGTTCCTCTACGTGTTTTAGGATTTTATCTTTGATGAGGCTTTCCACCATCTTACCTGGAACAGATGTTAGGCTGACTGGCCTGTAGTTTCCAGGGTCCCCCCTTCTCCCTTTTTTAAAGATTGGCGTGACATCGGCTATCCTCCAATCCTCTGGCACCATGGCCGTTTGAAGGGACAAGTTGCATACTCTAGTTAAGAGGTCAGCAACTTCGTTCTTTAGTTCCTTAATTACTCTTGGGTGTATATCATCTGGGCCTGGTGACTAATTTATACGTAATTTATCAATTTGATCTAAAACATCTTCTTTATTAACCATTATCTGATTTCATTCCTTAGTTAGGAAGGGCTGTTCGGGCTGTGGTATATGCCCAAGTTCTTGTGCTGTGAAGACAGACGCAAATAATTCATTTAGTTTCTCTGCAATCTCCAAGTCCCCTTTTATCTCCTCTTTCCCTCCCTCACCATCCAGCGGGCCAGCCACTTCTCTGGCAGTTTCCTGCTTCTAACATATTTGAAGAAGCTTTTATTATTCCCCTTTGTGTTGCTAGCCATGCGTTCCTCAAACTCTTTCTTGGCCTCCCGTATCAACTTCTTACTTGTCTTTTGCCAGAGTTTATGTTGTTTTTTATGCTCTCTGAGGCACCTGGTGGGCCACTGTGAGATACAGGAAGCTGGACGAGGTGGGCCTTTGGCCTGATCCAGCAGGGCTCTTCTTATGTTCTTATGTTCTTATGAGCTCAGGCTCCTGCAAAATTTAGCATTTCGCCCCCCTCTAGGAATGCCAGTGGGCTGAGGAAGACAGGAAGAATCTTTGCATGAATGCCAGGAAGAAGAGCATGACGCAAGAGCACAACTCACCAGCAGACACACAATAGTGTCTACTGTTTCGCCCACAGCATGGATTGTACACTATTTGATGCACAAGGGTACCCAAAGGGCTGACCTGGAAGCCAGAGCCAGCAGGGCCCAATAGAAACACTAGAGACGGAATCAAGCGTAGAGTATATGTAAGAGGGTCGTCAGCAGGGAGTCATATTATCCAGAAGGCTGACTAGGCTTAAGCCTAGGGGGCCCCCACACGACCAGAGGCCCATCAATGCTCTTGCTAACCTGCCTTGATGTTGGGGCACAACGTCCAAGCCTGGCCCTGTTTCTCGTGGCAGGCCACAGCCATGACAACATCATGACATGACAACAAGCTATGACATGCTATGACAACAAGGAGCTCCTGCGAGGTCCCAGCCCAGCCCGCAGCACTGGGGAGAGAAGCAGAGGGGTCGTGCAAGGAAAGGAGGGGGAAAGTAACAAGGTTCAGGGAAGTGTCCTCCTTTTTCTTTTGGGAGGCAGTCCACAGCCATGGTGGTGCAGTGGGTTAAACGGCTGCTGCTGGGCTTTCTGACCAGAAGGTTGGCAGTTCAAGACTGCGCGACGGAGTGAAATCCCGTTGCTTGTCCCAGCTCCTGCCAACCTAGCAGTTCGAAAGCACGTAAAAAATATGAGTAGATAAATAGGGACCACTTCGGTGGGAAGGTAACGGCGTTCTGTGCACTACGGCCTGTAGTCATGCCGGCCACATGACCACGGAAGCTTGTCCTTGGAGAAAACACCGGCTCTACAGGCTTAGAAACAGATGAGCACCGCCCCCTACAGTCGGTCATGACTAGACCACTCAGTCATGGGGAAACCTTTACCTTTTACCACAGCCATATTAACCCATGGCTAGGTTACCAGCGGATGCTTCTGCCAGCCACTTTTAAGGGGTCAGCTGGTCGCAGGCACCATTCTGAAGGTCCCTGCAGCCTTCGGAAGGTCTCTGCATCGTAGATAACCAGGACAGAGTCGCAGATAATGAGGTAAGTAGGAATTCTGCCCCTCGCAGATAAGCGAATACTCAGATAACGAGGACTGACCATAGTGGATCTACTGGCATTTATGCTATTACTAGCTTTTTGTGACCCGGCGTTGCCCGGGGGCAGACATTATCCCCAGGCTCTATTAGGAGGAGGAAGGAGTTTGTTCTGCAGTGCACCCCCACCTCTGGGGGCGCAAGGGGGGCCCCACCCCCACAGTATATCTGTCCAGATCGTAAGGAGTAAGTTCCAGGCGTTCCAGAGGAATGGTGGAACATACACACAAATATGCAAACCTCCCTCAAAAGCATGACATAGTGAGATCCATATATAGACATATAGAACCCGTCCCTGAAATAAAACAGTATTTATGACCTGGAACCCACAATGCACACTATCACTGTGAAATGAATGAGGAAACAGGGACAGCATCAACTAAGAGAGCAACATGAAGGTCCCACTTACTGTCTGCAGGTCCAGCCCTCACGTATGAGAAACAGGCAGAGGTGGCCTGTGAGCTCCCTGGACATAGGCCCCTCTCAGATCCGACTGGCTGCTGTACTGGAACTCTGTGGATCCTGCTCTTTCCTCCCTGGCCCACTCAGGCCACGCAGGCGAAGCACTTTATATTAGTTTCACTTTCTGTTCTGCTCAGTTTCAGCTGAGCTGCTGCAGAATCGTCTGTGACCACAGGGTGGCAGCAGACCTGTAGCCCCATGCAATCCCCTTGGTTCCTGACGATCCGGCCCCCTCCCTGAAAAACAGGGGGCTGTAGGGGGGTCTGACCCCCGCAGTGATTCCTTCCAGGCTGCAAGGAACGTGTGTGCCAAGTTTCGTGGCCATGGGTCAAGGCACGGAGACGTGTATAAGGAACATACATACATACATACCCACATACACACACACAAACGTCCATTTTTATATATATAGATATAGATTCCATTGGCTTCTGATGACTTAATCCCACAACAATATTGGTTTATGGCAGCCAAAGACATCAGGCCTTTCGTAATAGGATTCCCTGGGTTCATATTACACAACCTGATTAGCAGAAGGTACTAATTTAAAAAGACAGTTTAATAGCATGATCTCTTGAGGCTTCCATGGGGCATACACACATTTATTTCTTGGATGATTTCAGTCCTTGTTCCATAGTTGGTTCCATACTCAGTTCTGTTTAGAGATTGGAGTTATCGTCCCACACATAGAAGGGGGACGAGGGGTAAGGAAAGCCCACCTGTATGGGCGGTAAGGAAAGCCCACCCAGAACAAAAGCGTTTCTGGAGTTACCTGCATGAAAAATGATCCTGTGTGCATCAGAGTGCATCAGAATGTTCATACTTTGGGGCTGAGATGCCCAACGTTGATTCAAAGGATTTATACCCCACATTGTCGCCTTCCTTCAGGATGGTGCTCAAGACATCTTAAAGCAAATTTAAATCAAAATAAATACAAATGCTACAGCACCTGCAGGAAGACAGTGAGGGAACCAGAAGAGGAACAATGACTCAGCAGTTCATCATAAGGCAGAGACTGAATGAAATAGAAACTTTTCAATTTATTCATAAATGACCTGGAGACAGGGATAAGCAGTGAAGTGGCCAAGTTTGCAGATGACACTAAACTTTTCCGGGTGGTGAAAACCAGAAAGGATTGTGAAGAGCTCCAGAAGGATCTCTCCAAGTTGGGGGAATGGGCAGCAAAATGGCAGATGCGTTTCAACATAGACAAATGTAAAGTGATGCACATTGGGGCAAAAAAACAAAACTTCCCCTATAGGCTAATGGGTTCTGAGCTGTCTGTGACAGCTCAGGAGAGAGATCTCGGGGTGCTGGTGGACAATTCAATGAAGGTGTCGACCCAGTGTGCGTCAGCAATTAAGAAGGCCAATTCCATGCTTGGGGTAATTAAAAAAGGGATTGAGAATAAAACAGCCAATATTATCATGCCATTGTACAAATCGATGGTAAGGCCACACCTGGAATATTGTGTCCAGTTCTGGTCGCCGCATCTCAAAAAGGACATAGTGGAGCTGGAAAAGGTGCAGAAGAGAGCGACAAAAATGATTACAGGGCTGGGGCACCTCCCTTATGAAGAAAGACTGCAGCGTTTGGGGCTCTTCAGTCTAGAAAAAAGGCGCCTGAGGGGGGACATGATTGAGACATACAAAATTATGCATGGAAGGGATAGAGTCGATAAAGGGATGTTCTTTTCCCTCTCTCAAAACACCAGAACCGGGGGCATCCATTAAAACTGAGGGTTGGGAGAGTTAAAACAGATAAAAGGAAGTACTTTTTTACCCAGCGGGTAGTTAATCTGTGGAACTCTTTGCCACAGGAGGTGGTGATGGCATCTGGTCTTGATGCCTTTAAGAGGGGATTGGACAAATTTCTGGAAGAAAAGTCCATCGTGGGCAGTGATGTCATGCAGGGGGAACGCGGGGGAACTCAGTTCCACTAGTTAAAATTAGGGCTGACTCCGCCTACTTCACTCTCCCTCCTCCCTCCTCCCAATTCCTCTGCAATGAGCTTTTCTTCTTGGTTGGCCGGCACTCAGAGGGTTAAAGGGAGCGACTCCGGATTCCTCGGGGGGCGAACGCAGTGATGTCATTCAGGGGGAACTGTCCAGAACGGGCGTTCCGGATCCTAACGGGCTCCGTGGCTGGTTCCGGGTTCCCGGCAAATGCCAATCAAAAGTGAGTTCCTGTTCCTAAATCATTTGAATGACACCACTGTCTTGGGTGCATCTGCAATCCAAGGGACTTGTGCTAGCCTCCCTCCAGGTTCGGACTGCACCCTCCCTTGCCCCAGGGAGGCTCCTGCCTGCTCCCACTGGCTACGGCACAGGTCTGCCAGCCTGCCCATTCCAGCGCAGGTTAGGATTGGCCCTCAGTCTTTGCCTTCAAGAAAGGCTGGTGTGCTGAGCAGAAAGAATGGGAGGCAAGATCAAAGGATGGCACTACAATGGGCATTCAGTGGCTGAAACTAATTTTCAAGCCAACTGTCAGGTCTTCTTAGGCTTATGCACACTGAGCAGACCAAACAAAGATGGCGATGGTTTGCTTAGCACAATTTTTACAAACCAAGCAAATGCCTATATCTGATAAAGGCACACTGCTTTATCTCTGCCACAACAGGTTTGGGCTCTTATATGAACACAAGGAGAGCCCTGCTGGACCACCAGAACAAAGCACACAGTCTAGTTCCCACAGTGGCCATTCAGAGTCTTCCAGCCATCACTTAAGCCGGGCATGAGACTAAGAGCTCTTCACTGCTGTTTGTCCCCCAGCAAAAGGCATTCAGAAGCACACCTAGAACTCATTCACATGACTTCTTCCTGCATCCCACCCCACCCCACTGGAAATGTGGCAAGTGCCCTAGGAAAAGGCAGTAACCAGTGGTGTCATCTACTCTCCAGTAGCGCCCCCTCCGAGGCCGCACGGTGAGCGGGAAGAAAGCAGAAGTGAGTGGACGGGCTGCCAATCACGCATAAGTCCCGCCCAGCGTACCGTCTACTGGACAGTAGACGCCACCACTGGCAGTAACCTTTTCTCACAGGACAGCCTCATGATGTGGATTTCAAGCCAGCCATGGGGGCAAACACAGACTGTCTCACAGTTGTCCCCTCAGCTCTGCAGGACCTGAGGAAGCCAGCATGCTCTATTCATTTGGACTGCAGCGACTGGCCATGCTAAAACAATGCGCCTGATGGCTTCGTTTCTGGAAGGATCCTTAGTGTGATGGCCGACAGTATTGGGAGCTGTAGCCTAACCTTAGTGACAGAGCAATGGGAAAAGACCAGCATCAGAAATCCTGCACTGCTACTGCTGCTGGTGGTCTGCCGAGACAATACCAACAAGATACAGTGGCGTAGTAACGGGGCATCATCATCATCAATTATTAATAATTAATAATTAATCATTATATTACACTCCATTTTTCCTTGAATTCCTCGTGAAATTCTGCATCCAACAGTATATAGCACAATATTATTCCTAAAATCCGAAGTTTTAATAATCACAATTTATTAAAACTTCACATATTAAAACTTAACATATTAAATAAATCACAATTTAATAAGAAGTGTTTTTTTCCCCAGTTTTTAGTTTTTTGGGTAATGTTTGATAGAAGAAAGATATTACACTCTGGTTTTTCATTGAATTCCTCATGAAATTCCACATCGGACAGCATATAACAAGAGTGTATAATTCCTTAAAACCGCAATTTTCAAAATTTGGGGTCTTTGGGTTGATACCCCCCCCCCAAGGGTTGCACCTTGGGCACTGCACCACCCTGTCCCATAGGTAGCTATGCTACTGATGATACATTTGGTTCAACCAACAATGCTCCTCTTTCCTGATTGCACGTATGTCCTTCCCCTTAAAAACACTTAACTACTCAGTTCTGAAGCTGCCAGCCCCATTAGGTCCCTGTGTTTCTCTTGCATAACAGCAAAGCTGATATCTAGCTTAGTCCAATCAGACAGCCCTTAGGGCTTGCAAATCCACTTGCAAGCAAACTCACAGCCCTCATCTGAACTGTCATCTTGGCCCCAATCGAGGTGCTCCCTCTTGCATCCCAAAAATAACGGCCTCTTGAATTGTGTGCTGCCAACTGCTGGGCAAATTGGGCTCCTGCCAAATGGGTGCTGCAAAGGATTAACCTGCTTAGTTTGAGGAACACAGTTGTGCAATACTCAGGAATACAGAGTCAAGTCAATTACATCACGCCAAGGGAAGAAGGCTCTTCTAAAATAAGCAGGGCCAAAATGTTCTTTGCATATATTGCGATAAGCACAAAAATGGGATCACGTTGAAGCAAAGAAAGAGCAGACAATAGGTTGAGTCTCTCCCAGAAAAAAGAAAATCCAGGTTGATTTCTGGTGTAGTTGAAAACTGGTGTAGTTTCTGGAGTAGTTGAAATGAAACCAGAGGCCTACAAGGTTAGGCCCCTTATTTCAAATCCACTGATCTGGTATTCACTGATTCGGTATCCACAGTTTCCATTATCCACAGATACCATGGATACTGGAAAGCCTATTAAAAAGATAGGGAGAATGAAAAAGGTAGGGGGAAATGATCTCTGGTGCAGTTGAAACGAAACCAGAGCCTACAAGACTAGGCCCCTTACTCTCTGGGAAGCGTGCTTAAAATTGCAGTTAAGTCTTCTTCTTCCCTGGGAACTGAGAGGCCATGCTGACAGGCCAGGCAGCCACAGGTGAGTCAATCCTTTGTTGGGCGAGTCAGTATAAGTAATCAAACAAGCTTTTAATTGTCGACATGCTGGCTGGCATTTGGAACGACATTTAAAACGCCAATTATGGGATCCACGGGGCCTGCTCATTTTAAATTTTACATTTTAAACTGTTTTAATATTGTTTTAACACTGTCTTAATTGTTATATTCTATTGTTCTATTTTTAATGTGACATTTTGATATTGTAAGCCGCCTTGGGTGCCCATGGGGTAGAAAGGCGAGACAGAAATCATCATCATCATCATCATCATCATCTTGATTATTATTTAACTTTATTATTACTATTTGCCTGTAAACCGCTTTGTGAACGTTGTGTTGAGAAGCGGTATATAAATACTAGTGATTGATTGATTGATTGATTGATTGATTGATTGATTGATTGATTGA
>JAJKFI010020792.1:0-18776 GCA_029204185.1 Lerista edwardsae | reverse complement strand
CCCTGGCCTCGAGGGGTGCCTGCTTGCCGGGGGAGACAGGTGGGGGGCGCGCCAGG
This sequence comes from Lerista edwardsae, assembly GCA_029204185.1. Lineage (NCBI taxonomy): Eukaryota > Metazoa > Chordata > Lepidosauria > Squamata > Scincidae > Lerista > Lerista edwardsae. Next base: position 18,720 of record JAJKFI010020792.1, on the reverse strand, counting down.
TGCCTGGGCAAGCAGCAGGGGACCGTGCCAACCGGGGGCAGCCCCCCCTTGAGGCCAGGGCAACCGCGGAACAAAACAGGCAGGCTGCCAATCACATAAAAGTCCCGCCCACGTCCCTCCCAGCGTTCTGGTAGTTCATTTGCGGATGACGATGCTGGTTCTTGTGCATTGTGTTTTTAATGGTTCTTTCCTAGTAGTCATCCCCATTTTCACAACTGGGATTTCCAACCTGCAACACAATATTGTTTTTACTATGTCCAACATCTCTGTCGCTTGTTCTATTTTCTGGTGCGATCTATAATACAGTACTGCAAAGCAAACCCATAGAGTTCTCCCAGTCTAAGAGAGTAAAATTGCTTGGTAGATCTTGGTAACCTCTACAGCAGTGGTTCCAGAGGCAGATCTAAGGGAGGGCAAAGCTCTAAGTCTTGCAAGAAGCTTCACCTTGCAGTGGAAATCACTCCTCCCCTGCACCATTTTAGCCAATCCTCACAGGGAAAAGCAACATCTTGGCGTTGCTTACTGGCTACAGCAGCAAGGGAGAGGAGGGATTTACATGACAGGGTAAGGCTCCTTGCAAAACTTAGAGCTTGCACTCCCTGTAGATCCGCCTCTGAGTGGTTCTCAAATGATTTGCACTGGGACCTGTTTTTTTGAATGGCACCAATGTCGGGACCCACTGGAAATGATGTCATGGCCAAAAGTGACATCCTTAAGCAGGACGTGCCGCCTTTGTGATGTAATCAAATGACACTCCTGGAATGCAAACTGGCATTCTTGGACTACAGCAACTGTACAACCATGAAGCATCCCTGAGAGAAAGCAAGATTGGGACAAAATATGATGTGAAACGAAATGAAAAACTAAATTTTTAAAAACCTGCACTTGAAAATTCAAACTGTGAACACTCACAAAAGGAATATAGCAAGAGTAAAGGCTGCATCTTCCAAGATGGCTTCTCCCAGCTTTCTGTGACCCACCTGACATCAGTTTATGACCCACCAAGTGGATTCTGACTTACAGTTTGAAAAACACTGCACTACAGCATTCAAATTTTGCCAGACCCTCTTTTGTGATGAGCCCTTTTATTTTATTTATAAGCTCTTTTATATTTAGAAAGTTGGAAATGTCTAAAACAAGGGGAAGTCACAGGGAGGAGAGGCTTATAGATTTTCATAATTTGAGCAGAGTTCTGAGCCTTATAGTAGGCAAGCTGAATGCATGTGCCCCAGAGCTTACTCTGGTCATTCAAATTCATTTCAGCTCTCATGTGACCATTCTGAGCCATTCTTCGTGGCACCAAATTCCTCACTAGCAAATCCAAAAGTAGACCTCTGCTTAGGAAGCCACTTGTGCAAACCTGTTCGATTTCTATTGCATTATTGCCCGTTCTGTGGGACTTTCCAGAGCTCAGATTGTCTACTCTGTGGAATGGGACATTTCCAAATTAAGAGTGCAATCCTAACCTGGAGTTAGGCCAGCAAAGTCTGACTGACACTCGAGTTCGCTGGCCAAACTCTGCTGGCCTAACTGTGCCGGCCTAACTCCAGGTTAGGATTGCGCTCTAAGGTACGTTTTCCTAATGTTTCTGTATGAAGCCTGCTAATGTTTCTGTATAACCCCTGCTAAGTGGGCAAGAGGCACTTTTTCAAGTGGTGTCCTCTTACATTTAGCAGGGGGAGAGCAATTGTCCCTTTTCACCCCAGCACAGTGTCTTTCTTGTGGCTGTTGCTGGTGGTGTTCTCCAGTCTTTTAGATTGTGAGCCCTTTTCAACACAAAGTTCACAAAGCGGTTTACAGGCAATTAATAAACCGCTTTGTGAACTTTATGTTGAAAAGCGGTATATAAATACTAGTGATTGATTGATTGATTGAAGGTGTTAGTTTGGTGGGGCTGGTGCACTCTAGCAGCATATGGTTGCAAGCAGATGCAGAAGAGCGGTGAATTAACAATGGTAAATCTGGAGTGTTGCCAGTTTTAACAGCATAAAAAGTTAGGTTCCCACTCGAGAGGTATTATGCGTAAGACTCTCTGATCCAAAACCAGGAGACCATCCTGTAGACATCAGTGGAGTTTCACGGAGACAAGTCTGGCATGGGTGGTTGGTGGACTGAAGCCTGACTCTAGCTGGTATGATTGCATACCTTAGCCTCTCCTCCCATCCTGTGCCTCCCTCTGTCCTGCCTAATGGAGATGGGCCTACACGATAAATGCTTCAACCACAGTATGATAAATGGAGGTTGGGCTGACCCTGGCATTCAGGGAACACTGCATAAAAGGAAAGCTGTGGTTTGAGGGTGTGATGGGAGAGGATGACTCGGCAACGCCTAGTCATGGGCGTCAATGTCAGAGAGCCATGCAGTGACAACCTGTGTGGGGAAGTGGTTAGCAAGACGTGGGCCAGGGATACAGGATCAGGTCCCTGCTTGGAAGCATCTGTGTAGCCTTTTGCAAGCTACTATCCAAGGAAGAGCCCTGCTGGATCTGACCATCTATCTAAGCCAGCAACCTGCCTACCATCGTGGCCAACCACAAGCCTCCAGGCAGGACGTCCTCTCCACAAGCAGAATGTGAGGGCAACAGGGACTCTTGCGGGGCTTCCTCCTTGACTTTTAGCAGAAACTTCCGTGGAGATTTGGGCAAAGGTCTAGCACACACCCAACCCCAGCAGCACAATGCCAGGGGCGTAGCCAATGAACAATTAGCCTGGTGCTGAGGGCAAAATGATACCCCGGAAGTGACATCACGACAGGAAGTGACATCACTTCTGGAAATGATAGCACTCCTGGGCTTTTAAAAAAGGTAAAAAATGGGGGGGGGGAGGAAACCACCATTTTTACGTGGTAGTTGTGTTTTCATTTTCTGGATTTTTTGGCTATAACATATTAAAGATAAAGATCACATATTCACATATTAAAAATAAACATATTAAAGATAAAGATGTTACACCGAGGTTTGTTTCATTGCATTCTGCATTAAATTACATTTCCAATGATATATAACATGATGGTATTATTCATACAGACCAAGATTTTCACCATTTTGGCCACTAGTATCAAGCCGCAGCTTTTAGCCCCCCCTCCCCAAGCTTGTTGCCCGGTGCAGTTGCACCCCCCTGCACTTCTTTAGCTACACCCCTGCACAAGGCTTCAATGACTCATCACCACATAGCAACAAGAGCGTTGGGATTGCATAAAGCCAAGGCAAGAACCTGGTTCGTGCCAATTCTAGCAGAGAAGTTTGAGCAGCACCGAGGTAAGCGATGTTGCAAAAAACCCAAACCAGGTAGTATCCCGTTGCTCCCAGGATGTCAGCTACTCTTGGGTTAATTGGCTGGGACAGGCTGCAGGTCCTGTTTTAGGTCTCCCGAGCCACCCAACTGAGCCTCAGACAGACTGCCCAGCCAAAAATAAGGTTGGACATCTTTTTCCTTACTTTGAATACCTGTTTGTTTTTGGCATTGGCTCTCTAGAGCACAATCTTAACCTGGAGTTCCGCCAGGAAGGTTTGGCCAGGAAGGTTTGGCCTGCACAAGGGCCTGCACATTTGGACCTCCCTCGGAGTCAGGGAGGATGTCGCACGTCTGTGTGCTGGCCTCTCTGACTCCGAGAGTGGTCCAAACATATTCGGACCTGTTAAACTTTGCTTATTCCTGTTAAACTTTGCTGGCCCAACTTTGCCTGCTCAGCTCCAGGATTGTGCTCTTAGCCGTTGTAGGCCCTTCCGTTACAAATGTTTTCTGTGCTTTCACCTAGTTTCGGGGCATGCCACCAAGCCAGGGATGAACGTAGACCCGAGCGCACCCATGGCAAGGTGACGAAACCGCGCCCCCAGCACGTCGCCCTGCCCCCCTGTGTCATCCAGCCACGCCACCCTGCTCCATTGAATAGCTCCATTTTGGAGCGAAACGGAAGTGAGGGAGGGTGGGCGGGCCAAACAGTGCGCGGGTTCGTCCGTGGACTCCGCGCTCCGCCGCCCCGCCGCTGCCCGGAGCCCATGGCTCACGCCACCCCGGGCTACACCTTTCCTCTGCCTCTGCACCAAGCATCTCATTGGATTGGGCCAAAGCTGCAATCCAAAGTACCGTATTTCCCCAAGTATAAGACGCACCCTTTTCCCAAAAAACTGGGGGCTAAAAATTGGGTGCGTTTTATTCAAGGGGTGTGCCGGGCAGCGCTGCGTTCTCCGTGCTCCCGCTTGCCTTAGAGCCGTCGGGAGTGCGGAGAAGGGAGGGCAGCGCTCCTGCCGGCTCTTTAAAGTAAGTGGGAGCATGGAGAACGCAGCACTGCATTCTTCGTGCTCCCGCTTGCCTTAAGAGCCAAGAGCCGGCGGGAGGCCGGTGGCTCTTAAGGCAATCGGGAGCACGGAGAAGGCAGCGTTCTCCGTGCTCCCGCTTGCCTTAAAGAGCAGCCGGCCCCCAAAATGTATTTTTCACATTTCTGGCCCCAAAATTAAGGTGCATCTTATACTTTGGTGCGCCTTATACTTGGGGAAATGCGGTATATTTTCTTGGCAATCAGCAATCGTGGTTGTGATTCAGCTGCAAAGGTCAGTCAGTGAGCAGGCAGGAAACTCAAAGCAGTCACGTATGAAGAGGGTGGCCAGGAGGGTGCTTGGCCTCGGGTGCAAGGCTGCAGGGGGTATCTTTGAGGCTGCCCCAAGATGGTGACCAGGGGTGACCCTGGTTGCAGGCGTGATTTGGCCAGTGCAGGCCAGGGCCAGCCTTAAGCCAATGTGACCAATGTAATCACATTGGGCCCCGCTCTAACCCTAACCCCACACCAGCAGGGCGAGCATATTGCCTGATGCTGCAGCTGGGATCTCTATGGGCTGTAAGTCAGTGGGGCAAGCAGAACAGCTTTATCTTGGGCCCTCCCACCTGCCCCTGCCTCTGAGCAGCCCAAAATGGGCCACCTGGAAGCAATTGGTGTTAGCATTCTCATATCACCACCAACTATTTCCATGTGCCATGATTTGTACATGACACCAACAGCGCTCTTCTTGGTGAGTGAGGGGCCCACAGGGAGGGTGGGGGCCCCGTAGGAATTCCATGCATTGGGCCCCACCACTGCTAGAGCCAGCCCTGGCGCAGGCTGCAGCCTCATAAAAAGGGTGCCTTGTCTGCCATCAGAAGAATCCAGCAAAGACCCTCAGGAAGCCGGCAGAGTGCAGCAGGAAGTGCCAACAGATCTCAGAATGCTGCAGAGCCCTTCCAGAGGCTGCAGGGACCTTCAGAATGGCACCTGCGACCAGCATGGACCCCTTAAACATGGCCGGCGGATGCTTCTGCTGACCATTTTAAAGGAGTCAGTGCTGGTCACAGGTGCCATTCTGAAGGTCCCTGCAGCCTTTGGAAGGTCTCTGCCTAGTGGATAACAAGGACAGAGGCGCAGAAGAAAGTCACAATTCTTTCCCTCGCAGAAAAACCAATTTGCAGATAGTGAGTTTCAGGCATGTATCTTACCTGTGGCCCCGGATGGCGCGAGCCATGGGGTGCCGGGCAGCGGCGGGGCGCCATTGCACGCGGTCTGGGAGAGACCGCACGGTTTTCGGCCCTCCCGCCTGCCCACACTTCCCTTACGCTCAGAAATGGAGCGTTTCCAGGGTAAGGGTCTGAGTGACGCGCGGGGGCGGGGTGACGTGGGGTGTGTGTGGTTTCAGTGCCAGCCATGGGGCGTGCTCGGGCCTCCGTGCGCGCTTGGTGAGTTTGCATATAAAGAGGAGAGAGCGAACGTTTCCTGAAGAACAATGAACACATCATGTAGCTAAGTCATTTGAGGCTATGACCTCAAATGCACACGCTCTCTCAATCTCTCGATCTCTCTCTCAGCTGAGCATCACCATCACACGTCCTTGGACCTTACATCCCCATTGCATTATAGATTATAGACTTACAGCTTGACACTGAGATCTCTACGGCCATAACTAGACGTTGACACTGACCCACATCTCCGGCCTGTGTGTGGCAAAAAGCACCATGTGACACGGCTCTCAGCGTCTCCCTGCCCTCAAGCAGCCACCAGTGACACAGAGTGTGTCATGTTACCCATCATTTTTTTACCCGATCTTACCAGGGAGATCTAAGTCAGAGGTCTAAGCCAGGGAGATCCAAGTCAGAGATTGGTGGCAGCCATGCAAGCATCCTTCATAACATCTAGTTTGAGCAAACCCAAGGGCCACACTCAGGCAAGTGTTCTAGTCATTAACAAAATTATTCCTATCATCCAATATCAAGAAAGACTTTACTATTGTATCGGTCTCATATTTTTCTCCTTGGGGGATTCTAGAAAGGAAAACCACACCAAATTTCTAACATTCCTTAGATCAACGATTTCCAACCAGTGTGCTACAGCGCATTGGTGTGCTACGAAAGATCTGCAGATGTTGCCGTAGGAGTTTGGAGCACGGCGGTTGAAAATAGCTGAAAAACGCTTCTGGGTTCTGCAGCTTCGTTTCTAGGGCAACAGAGTAATGGATTCTCTGTCCCTCTTCCTCTGCCATTTAAGGAGCCGTCTAAGGAACCAGCCGATGAAGAGAGAGAGGCAGAAATGTCATGTAGCGGGTACATGGGGGTACGTGCGTACCTGTTCCTAGGATTAGGGTTGGCCGCGCCCATTCGCCCACCCACTCGTCGACTCTGTCAGTGCTCCGCCCCGCCCCCTGCAACGTTTGAATTGCCTGCACGTTTGAGTTGCCTGCACGTTCTCAGAGCCAGCCAGGTAGGCAGAGGAGCGAGGGAGACTGACGGCGGCAGCAGCATGAGCAGGTAGGCTGCCTGGGGCTCCCTCCCGAGGAGGCGCAGCAGTTCCTGGGGGTGGTTCCTGGGTTCTGGCTATGACCTCATTTCCGGTGGGTGGGCCCCGACACAAGTGCCAATCAAAAGTGAGTACCTGTTGCTAAATCATTTAGATGCCATTACTGGAGAGAGGCCATTTGTTACTACAGCCAGTTGTTCTAGAAACAGAGCTGCAGAACCTGGAAGATGGAAGTGAAATCATAAAGACCATAGAGAAGACCATAGAGACATAAAGACCATAGAGAAGACCATAGAGAACAAGAAAAAAAATATTGAAAATTACTGTCTTAGAAGTTCCTTAGTTCCATCTCTTGACAGATCACATTCTTAGCCACTAGTCTAGAGTAACTTTCACTCAGGGCCGGCTCCAGGAGTGGTGGGGCCCAATGCAGGGCATTCCTGAGCGCCCCCCACCCTCCCTGTGGGGCCCCCACTCACCAAGAAGAGCGCTTGCGGTGCTGCATGCAAACTGTGGCCCCTGGAAATAGTTGGTGATGTCATGATGACATCATTGCCAACTGCTTCCAGGAGGCCCATTCCAGGCCATTTGGAGGAAGGGGCAGGTGGGAGGGCCCAAGGTGAAGCTGCTCTGCTCACCCCACTGACAACCCTGGCTGCTGCAGCAGGCGACATGCTCACTGCGTTGGCGTGGGAGCCCCCCAAAGTACATTGGTCACATGGGCTTCAGGCCGACCCCGCTTTCACTAGTAGTGCAGAATACCAACCTACTCTCTCAGCCTCAAGGGGGGGGGGAATGCAATTGTGTTCCTGCAATTGCAATTCTCAGAGGGGAAATGCAATTGTGTTCCTGCAATTGCAATTCTCAGAGGGGAAATGCAATTGTGTTCCTGAAATGTCACCCTCTCCCGCTGTGGAATGATAGCAGTTGCCAGGGTGAGGGCGGGACGCAAGTGGGAGAGCTCCTGCAGCCCCACTCGGACTGTTTTGGGCAAAAGAGAAAATATGTTGTGTGCTGCAGTCGTGAAACTCCCCCTGCCGTGTCTAGTTTATCCTTCAGAGCTCTCTCAGGTAGCCAAGGGATGGCCAGTCATTTGCAGCTATCCCAGGAAGGCCACAATAAGCAAACAAGTGACAAGTTTGATCTGCAGAATGTTCCTGGGACTCCATGAGAAGCCCTCTGCACCCCTCCTTCTGCTGTTGTCAGCTTTTCTTTCGAAGGCATTTGGCAGTGTTTGTGGATGGCCTGCTGACTCATCAAAGAAGACTGCCTGTGTGTGTGAGTCACAAGTGTCTTCCTTGCACTCTGTTCCTCCCCACCCCATCCCTTTGGCCCCAATTTGGCCACTTGCAAAGCCAGCCTGACGTTCAGACTTGCACAATTTTCGCCAGCTCCAGGTCGTCCAAGAACTTCTGCAACGCAAGGTGTGTTGAAACTGACGGGAGCCACTGGAGAGTGCACCCATGCTCCTGCACCCACCAACGGCACGTGCAAAGAGCTAAGGCTTCAGAAAGCACATTGGACTTGCACAGGGCATCTTCCACCCACAAGCACTAAGCTCCACTGGTGCAAACCTGGATGCGGTCCCCAGATTGGCTGCTCCACGGAAGTGAATGGAGAAGCTTGCTCATGCAAGGGCTAGATGGAAGTGCGGAAGGGGCAGGTGAAGAAAAGCACCTGCATGCAGGTATAATGCAAGGTGGACCCTCAAGGGGAGCAGGGGTGGGACACCTGCCCTGCGTGCATGAAGGCTCCATATTCAACCCCTGGGATCTCCAGTTAGGGCTGGGGGAGACCCCTGCCTGAACCGCTGGAGAGCTACTCCCAAGCAGTGTAGACAGTCCAGAGCTAGTTGCACCAAAGGCTCCGATTCTGTATCAAGCAGGTTCCTATGATCCAGTAGCGTAGCCAAAGCGGGTGGCATGCTAAATACTGCAGGTGCAGCAAAGCGCTGTGTAAATGGCCCCTCCCCCTTGCCATTGGAAGCAGTCTGGTAGCGATGGCAATGCAACCCATCTTGGCTTGCTCTTGCCATTCGAACTGCTGCTGTGCTCTTATGCAACTATATTTGATGAAGTAATCGAATAATTTGAGTCAATTATTCGATTACTCACGGGATTAATTGACGGACGTGTCCTTCATGGCCTTCGTGACTAGTAGCTCGTGACTCTTTGGTTCCGGCTATTTTGTAGAGCACACGTTCTTGGCGATTCCTGGACACTCCCCCAAGGCTGACTCCCCTACACAAAGGGGTCACGGAACAGGCTCAGGCCAACAGTTCATCTCCTGTGTGGTTTCCGTTGCTCTTGTGCCCTCCTGTTATGAGACTTTTTATTTTAGGCATTTTTATACCTCTTTTCTCAAGATTTCTCAAGACACAAAGCAATTTACATTGGCAGGCTGTTCATAAACTCCCTTTATTTAAAAAATGGGGTTTTTTTTTACCATTATTGTTCTATGTGCAATCCACAGAGTCCTCAATTTCTCCAGATGTTTCCTTTTCAGTGTAGTGTCATCATCCTGACTGCACCCTTACACCTTCTGAGCCTTTGCAGGCAGCCGCAGATCAAACCTTGGCCAGTTCTCAAGATTTTGTTTCTAGTCAACTGACTCCTCCACACTCCGAACATTCCTCCATGAGATCCGTCAGTGACCTCCGGCCTCCCATCCAAGGCCAATCCAAGGCTGATCCTGCTTAGCATCTTCAGGCAGGGCAACAGCTCAACCTCCCGACCACACCTCCTACACCGGTTTTTTAGTTGTAAAAATGCCTGGGAGGACTCAAGCTCAGCAGCTGAGCGCACACTTTTCCCTCCAGAAGACCCTGGTTCGCTCCCTGGCATCTTCAGCTAAAAGATCAAGTAGCAGGGGTGGGAAAGGCCCCCCCCCGAGACCAGGGGGGCCATGCCTGACCGAAGTGAGCCCAGTGAACCAACGATCTGACTTTATACAAAGCAATTTCATATGGCCCGTGCTCAATTTTTTCTAATAATCAGAATCTTTCAGGATCAGAATATCTTCATAAACACTGTGTACTAAATATGAGTTTTTATCAGTTACCCTTGGATTACATTTCAGGGTAGAATAATCCTGTTCGGGTAATGTTTTATGTCTTGATGGTTGTTACAGAAGTGGTTCTCAAGCTTTTTAGACAGGCGTCCGCTTTTTAGAATGGCACGCATGTCAGGACCCACCGAAAGTGATGTCATTAACTTGGAAGTGATGTCATAGCTGGAAGTGACACCATGAAGCAGGAAGTGCCCTCGTCGTGACATTACAGAATGACACTCCTGGAAAGCAAACTGGAATTCTTAGATTGCAGCAGCATGAAACACAATTGCACAACCATGAAACATCCCTGGCAGTAAGCAAGATTAGGAAAAAAAATGTTATATAAAAGAACTGAACTAAAAACAATTTTTAAAAATCCTCACTTGAAAATTCAAACTGTTAACACTCACAAAATAGCAAGAGTCAGGTCGGCAGCTTCCAAGATGGCTGCTCCCAGCTTTCTGTGACCCATCATCATGTCACCACCATCTTTTTCCAGGGGCCATGCACAGCACCACAAGCACTTTTCTAGGTGAGAGGGGGTCCCACAGGGAGGGTGGGGGCCCTGTGGGAATACCCTGCATTGGGCCATACCACTCCTAGAGCCGGCCCTGCTGATGCTAACATGCTTTCTGATCTTGGCGCCACACATTATGAGACGGGAATGCATGGGAGGGTCTCCCATGTGACTTGGAACCCTCGCTGATCAGAGATAGACAAATGTCCGTTTCGGTCTTTTCTAGCAATCCAGGTGTCCTGGGCTCACATTTGTCCTGCATTTCAGCTCTCTGGGTGGCATCAGTGGTGTCATTCAAATGATTTAGGAACAGGAACTCACTTTTGATTGGCACTTGTCGGGAAATCCGGAACGCCCGTTCTGGTCCGTTCCCCCTGAATGACATCACTGCCTTCGCCGCCCTAGGAATCCGGAGTCGCTCCCTTTAACCCTCTGAGGGCCGGCCAACCAAGAAGAAAAGCTCTTTGCAGAGGAATTGGGAGGGGGGAGGGGGGAGAGTGAAGTGGGCGGAGTCAGCCCTAATTTTAACTAGTGGAACTCAGTTCCCCCGCATTCCCCCTGCATGACATCACTGGGTGGCATGGGAAATACCAAGTTGAGTTCTGCTTTGTATTCCCCATTTCAGAGAAGAGCTGTTCAAAGGACGTCCTATTATCCTGCTTTTTAGGAACTGGGGTGGGAGCTCAGGCTTCATGCGGAGGTACCTTCCCAATTCTGGTGATATCTGCAGCCCGGAAGCCTTTATATAGACAAACTGATGCTGTTTCTACTGGTTTGCCTGCGTTTCAAAGAACCGCTGCTTTGATACATCAATGAATGAATTCAATTAATCTCTGCCAGAGGGCCGGCAGCGACTTAGGCAGCCCAAGAGCAACCAAGGTCAGCTTTTTCATGAGCAGTAGGCATTTCAGTGGCATTCAAGGATAAGTTCATCTGCTCATTATTTGGAGCTCAGTTTCGCTTGCACGTGCTGGCCTCTCGGTGAGGAAAACGCAATGCTGAGCAAGAGGCAAGGGATGGCAGCTGCTCCGTCCGTGGATGGATCCGCGGAGCGGAGGATGTAGGCCACGGATACCAGATGCTGGGTGATGCCAGTAAAATAAAGCTGGAGCATAGCTAAAGAAGTGCAGGGGGGTGCACTTGCACCAGGCAGCAAGATTTAGGGGGGCAACAAGCTGAGCTTGACACTAGTGGACAAAATGGTGAAAACTTTGCTATGTGTGAATAATATCATCGTGTTATATATAATTGGAGAGGTAATTCTCTTGGGATACTGAAGTAAGTCCCTAGAAATTTACAGGCCTGAATGGGGAGAGGCCTAACACTAGGCCGACTCAGGGGGTAAAGTGCTGAGTCATTCAGGCCTAGCAGACCAGCAGTAAAGTGCTGAGTCATTCTGACTCAGCTTCAGCCTGGGGATGAGATCATCTGATCTCTGATTGGATGCTGGGGACTATTTAATCAAGACCAGAAACACCTGTGGTCAGTTGCTGGCAATGTAAGTGTTGCTGTTGGAGGAGCTTTGCTGTACCTGGTACCTGTTTGCTGTTCTTTGCTGCAAGAAGCCTCCTTCTGAGAATATAGAAGTTCTTGCTACCCTAATCTCTGTTGTCTGAGTGATTCCTTGCCGGAGCTCTGCAACCATGAAGCCTTTCCAAGCCTCACAGCTGCAAGCTGCTTCTACGCTACCATCAAATTCAATGCAGAATGCAATGCAACACAGCAGAATGTAATTAAATAGCTTTACTCTGTCAAACGTTAAGGCCAAAAAAAAAAAAAACCCAGAGAAAGCAAAAATACAACTGTGATGTCACTTCCTGTTGTGATGTCACTTCCGGGGCAACGTTTTGCCCTCTGCACTGGGCTACACTTTCATTAGCTACGCTCCTGCCCCCAAGTGTATTTGTTGATTATATGAATTTAGATCGCAAAGTTCGAATTGATGAGTTACAATCTGTGAGATGCAGGAAACTGGAGTAGTTGGGCCCCCTTTGGCCTGATCCATCACGGTTCTTCTTATGTTCTTAAAAAAAGGTAAAGATAAAGGTTTCCCCACGACCGAATGGTCTAGTCGTGACCGACTGTAGGGGGCAGTGCTCATCTCTGTTTCAAAGCCTGTAGAGCCAGCGTTTTTGTCCGATCATGTGGCCAGCATGACTCTATGCCGTAGCGCACAGAACACCGTTACCTTCCCACCGAAGTGGTCCCTATTTATCTACTTGCATGTAGGTGCTTTCAAACTGCTAGGTTGGCAGGAGCTGGGACAAGCAACAGGAGCTCACTCCGTCACACAGTCTCGAACTCCCAACCTTGCAGTCGAAAGCCCAGCAACAGCGGATTAACTCGCTGCGCCACCACGTCCTTTCTTATGTTCTTAGGCTTGCAAATTTTGTTTTATTTACCTCATATTTATCTCAGAATGCCAGATGCAGCAGGGGAGTGGCAACAGGATGTTCTGTACTCCCTGAGGCATCTGGTGGGCCACTGTGAGAATCAGGAGGCTGGACTAGATGGGCCCTTGGCCTGATCCAGCGGGGCTCTTCTTAGGTTCATAAATCAGAGTAGAATAAAACCACCTTACAAGTAAACGGCTTCATGTTAAGGACACACCTTTCAGGTGCAGGGGATTTGTTCAAACTGGACTGGTCCTTAAGCCGCTGATTCATCTCTCCTTCAGAAACAGTCTGAATTATGTGGCATTCTTACAACATCGCTGGAAAGAGTCTGCACGCTCCTCAAGCAGGCTTCCTCCCAAAGCTCTTCTCGGGAGCAAAGCCGCCCAAGTGTCATTTCATAGCCGTTGGGCCAGTTCGCCTAAGCAGCCTCCTGCCGGTACCTTTGCCCAAGCAGAACCCGTGATCTCTCGCAGCGCCGCAGCGCCAGTGTTCTTAATGTGCTTGCTTAGGCGTGAACATTAATGTCAAAAGCACTTAGAGGCTGTGAGATGTTGCAGGACCAAAACGGAACCCTGCCAAGACCGTCGGGCCGATTCTCGTCTCGCATGACAAAAGTATAAACTGTGTCTCTCGAAGGGCTTTTAAACTCCCAAGTCCTGTGCTACTGAATTAATTCTGGACCGAGGGCCCAATCCTGTCCACAGCAGCACCGGTGGTTAGCCCTGTCGGTTGGTGGCAGTGTTGCGAAAGTGCTGTAAAGCACTTCTACCGGCAGCGGTAAGGGCTTATGGCCAACGCCGGCCCAGCACCAGAGCCCAGAACCCAGAGGAGCCCACGCACAGAGGTGTCGTGCTCATAGGGCATGGTGTAGCACCTCCTATGGGCGCCAGTGAGGGAGCTGGGTGCACTGCAGAAGAAAGCAGTGTGGAGCTGGGCCCATCTGCAGACCTTACTCTTGCTATATTCCTTTTGTGAGTGAATTTTCAAGCAAGTGGTGTGTTTTTTTTAATTTTGTGTTTAGTTCAGTGTTTTTGCATCATTTTTTTGTCCTAATCTTGCTTTCTGTCAGGGATGTTTCATGGCTGTGCAGTTGCTGCAGTCCAAGAAGGCTAATTTGCATTTCAGGAGTGTCATTTTATTACATCACAATGACAGCACTTCCTGCTTGATGATGTCACTTCCTGCCACAGCATCACTTCCTGGTTAATGACATCACTTCTGGTGGGGCCTGACATGAGTGCCATTCTAAAAAGTGGGTCCTGGTCTAAAAGGCTTGAATATCACTGCTGTGTTAGTATAGTTGCATGATGCAAGTATAAGTCTCAATGGAGTCACACAGCTCTTCCCACATCTTATATTCATAATAATGAGAGGACAGGGTATGGTATACATCAGCCCCATCTAAATAAATAACGGATACAATCCATGCCCTATTTAAAAGGTCCAGAGCAAAATTCTTGATTTAATAAGAGGTTCTGGACAGCACCCAATGGCAGCAGCATTTTTTTCCATGATAATTTTTTTCCTTGGCTGGAAGGAAAACATGACTAAACTATGAGTATCTACAAGACAAATTGGTGCAGGAGAAAATATCAGGAGCTGTTTCCAGTGTCATTTGATCTTCCCAGACATGCCCTAGTTAGTGCCACTGTAAGGAAAATAACTGTAGGCTGGTTTTGCCGCTGTCATTCATGCACAGGGCTACACAGTTTACAAGTAAATCAAGATGTAGGCAGCAAGGTTACAGGGACCCCTTGATTGGAAGACAAATGCAAATAAAAGGCATTAGCCTAGTTTCTGGTGACAGTCTAGCCCTCTCTGGGCTTGAAATGTGACTCAGCATTTGAGAGCTGCGTAAGAGGCAGAAATTCCACAGATGCAGCTGTTCCTAGCATGCCCATGTGACTGAAATCCACTTAATTTCTCTCACCTAGCATTAAACATACATAAACCCTTGACTGTCGACCCAGACCTCAATATTAGACAGGGCAATCATTTCATAAGAGCGTAAGAGCCAGGCTAAAGGTAAAGGTTTCCCCATGGCCGAATGGTCTAGTCGTGACTGACTGTAGGGGGCGGTGCTCATCTCCGTTTCAAAGCCTGTAGAGCCGGCGTTTTGTCCGAGGACAAGCTTCCGTGGTCATGTGGCCGGCATGACTCTACGCCGTAGCGCACAGAATGCCATTGCCTTCCCACCGAAGTGGTCCCTATTTATCTACTAGCATTTAGGTGCTTTCGAACTGCTGGGTTGGCAGGAGCTGGGACAAGCAACGGGAGCTCAAGAGCCAAGCTAGACCAGGCCAAAATCTTATGTAGTCCAACTTCCTGTATCTCAAAGTCAGGGCTGTATTATACCATTAGGCTGCCTAAGCTGAAGCCTAGGGCCCCTGGAGGGATGAGGGAGGGTGGCGCATGTCTGCGTGCTGGCCTCTCTGACTCTGAGAGTGGCCCAGACATACTTTACGGTTAGACTTACAATAATTTTTAGAGTTGAAACTGGGACCAATTGGAGTATCACCAGGCACGGCGTGCACGCACACACACGCACACATGAGCATCACCCCGTTAGGCAATTTGGAGCTAGTTTGTTGGGTATGTGTTTGCCCCAAGACTCCCATCACTCACTCACTCACAACTTGCCACCACCCCTGAGAGCCGGCGTTCTCTGAAAAACTGCAATGTAAGATATTTGAGAAGAGCAAGCCTACCCTTCCCACCAGCCAGGGAGAATGAGAGAAATTCACTTGGTGGAACCCTGCCGGCTACAGAGAAAAGGGGAGATGGCCCAGCGGTGGCATTCAGCCGGTACGCTGGGTGGGACTTACCTTTGAGTGGCAGTCCGCCTGTTGCGTAACGGTGCGTTCTGCCGCTTTCCCGCCCGCCCTGGCGGGCGGGAAAGTGGCGGAACGCGCCGTTACGCAACGGGCGGACTGCCGCTCAAAGGTAAGTCCCATCCAGCATACCGGCTGAATGCCGCCGCTGAGATGGCCCACCAAAGCTGTAGTCCTATCCACAGTAGAGTAAGTTCCATTGACTATCATGAGACTTACTTCTGAGTAGACATGCCTCAAATTGGGCCCCAGGTGAATTTATTTAGCAGGCAGTCTACAGAGAGGGTGGGGGGAGAGAAGGGGAAGGCAACCCACCAAGTTAATAAGAGGGGCATAAGAAGAGGTTGTGCCTTGTGGCACATTTGGGAAGGGAAGGGGGCCATGTCTCTCAGGGTTTGCTGGAAGTTTCTCACAGCAGTCTCTCCCATCTCCCCGCTTGTTGTCAGGTGTAAAGCAGGTGCCAGGCCTGAAGTTTCAGCAGGCAACAAGCAGGTAAAGGCCAGAAGGCAGCTGTGTTCCAGGTGTGGAAATGGCTTGAGGTGCCCCCAGCATTAAGGTGTGGCACCCGCCAGCTCAGCTCTTGCCACTCAGGAAGGGAAAGTTTGAGTTCTGCACCGAACAAGAGCTGACCTGCCTGGGTAATGCCAAGGTCCATGCTGTGGCACTTCCTTCCCTCCACCCCAGTGGTGTCATCCAAATGATTTAGGAACAGGTACTCACTTTTGATTGGCACTTGTCGGGGTCCGCCCACCAGAAGTGATGTCATGATTGTTGCCATGGATGGGATCATGTTTGTAATAACTTCAGCTTGTGGTTAGTGTTGATTTAACTTCTATTGCTTTGCTTTCTAGAGATGTGTATACACATATTTTGCTTCAACTGTTCCCTGGTTAAATAGCAGGGGCCAGCTTCGAGTGGGCGGGGCCAGCTCAACCTCTAGGAACCGGTACTCGCGTAGTGGTGCGTAGTGGGTGCATGACATCACTGCTCCACTCCTGCGCCTCACTCAGGCCTGCTGGGGGAGAGAGAGACCAGAGTTATAGAGGGAACCTAGCAGAGAGAGGAGGGGGAAAGCACTACCCTGGTGGGAGGGAAAGCCAAAGCTACAGGTCCTGTGTGCACTTACCCAGGAGGGATTCTGATGGGGCTGAATGGGATTAAGAACATAAGAAGAGCCCTGCTGGATCAGGCCAAAGGCCCATCTAGTTCAGCTTCCTGTATCTCACAGTGGCCCACCAGGTGCCCCAGGGAGGCACGAGACAACAAGATGCTTGCATTCTGTTGCCACTCCCTTGCACCCGGTACTCTGAAGTAGCCCACCACTTTTGTAAGGAGGTTGCACAATCCATCATTGCCTATAGCCCACGATGGACCTTTCCTCCAGAAATCCGTCCAATCCCCTCTTAAAGGCATCAAGACCAGATGCCATCACCACCTCCTGTGGCAAAGAGTTCCACAGATCAACTACCCGCTGGGTAAAAAAGTACTTCCTTTTATCTGTTTTAACTCTCCCAACCCTCAGTTTTAGCCGATGCCCCCTGGTTCTGGTGGTTTGAGAGAGGGAATACTTGAATTCCAATACTTGTGGATAAGAACGGATAACATGGCACTGGGAGGCTGCAGTGCCTTACCTCCCTGGCATGCCACATGGAACACAAACACAGGCACCCATGCATATGCACCTTTGAATGCACCTGCACCCCAATCCTCCCCTGTGGTTTCTTCCTCCTCTCCCTGGCACTCACGTTCATCAAACAAAGTGCTTTTCCTCATTGCAGTTTTGGTGCCTCTCTTTAAACCAAGGGTGGCCAACCCACAATCAATCACTAGCATTTATATACCACTTTTCAACACAAAGTTCACAAAGTGGTTTACAGGCAAATAATAACATTAAAGTTAAATGGCTCCCTGTCCCAAAAGGGCTCACAATCTAAAAGAATGGAGAACACCACCAGCAACAGCCACGAGAAAAGACACTGCGCAGGGGTGAAGAGGGACAATTGCTCTCCCCCTGCTAAATATAAGAGGACACCACTTGAAAAAGTGCCTCTTGCCCAGTTAGCAAGGGTTCAGCTCTGGGGTCGCGAAGAGTCGGACACGACTTAGCGACTGGGTTGCCCAGTTAACATCATGTGCTACTTTTGAGATAGAAAATCTTGAAGGTGCCACTCCCACAGTTGTCAGGAATGAGATAAAATTATGCAGTTAGAAATTATTTCTACATACCTTAAATAAACTATCTGAATAAAAAAAAAGAGAAACTAGTCTAATGTAAATAACTTTCACTGTTGCTTAAACTCACATAAAATGACAAAGAAAAAAAAACATGATTCTGAAGGCGTCTCTCAGCTTCACACAGCCAGCCACACTTTGCTGTCTCCCCCCCCCTTGCTGAAGCTGAGGAAATGCATGCAGGGGGAGGGAAGCTGATAAGTCAGAGAGACCCCAAAGAGGGCTATCTGGGCCCCAGGGAGGTAAACACCACCCCAGCAGAACTTCAGCCTGTAAACATCAGGCAGGCCCAGAAGCACGTTCGGTGAAGCCCTGACCCCCCCCTTACAAAGGGCCTCAATCAGTCAGTGAAGAGAGGGCAGGGGGCTGTCTCAACTTAGTTCCTTCTCTGGTGGGGTTTCCCAGAGGTCTGCCAATAGCCCAAGCCCCACTGACCCTCATCACAGCCCACTGGGGTTTTTAAAGGCTGTGGCTCTGCCCCTCCCTCGGCTGGAACTACCGTGTCAGCTGTGGCTTGTTCCCCACTCTCCCGGCCTGCCTCCCGAGTAGCCCTTCTCCCTGCTGGGGCTGCCTCCCGAGTAGCCCCTCTCCCTGCTGGGGCTGCCTCCCGAGTAGCCCCTCTCCCTGCTGGGGCTGGGGCTGCTGTCCTGCCACTTGGAGTGCCGCTCTTTGCCTGCTGGAGTGAGAGTCTCTCCTCTGAGGACCTGAAGCTTGCCTTGGGCCACTTGGCATGGGGTGCAGCTGGGAAGGTTGAACATACCCATCACCGCCTGTTGTGTGCGATGGACGTTTCCTCCACGATTTTGTCCAATCCCCCTTTAAAGGCACCCAGGCTTCCTCCCTCTACTTGTACATATTCTCACCCTTCTGCAGTCCCCTGGCTCCTGGAGCAGAGAGAGAGAGAGAGAGAGAGAGAGAGAGAGAGAGAGAGAGAGAG